>WOGP01000582.1:0-23366 GCA_015342065.1 Leptinotarsa undecemlineata | reverse complement strand
ATATTTTCGGAGATTCTACCTGCATAATTGATACTAACATATTTGTGTTCTGGTCTTGTGGAAATTGAATAAAGTTCTTTAATTATTGACTTTTGTTGATATTTCCTTATAATGTTGTTAACTAGAGTGGTAGGTATTTTGTTATTAACTGCTATTTGTTTAATGATTGCGATAATAGCCCTCTCCTGAACCTGTAATCTAAATCCCGGAACCTATATTGTATAATAAGCTTTGTTTTGTGATGATTATGGACATTTACAGGTATACAAAAATGTAGGTACCAAATTATTTATGATGAGATAGGTATAAATTACTCAGGTTTGAATGTAATCAGTTTTGAAAATGGTGTAATAGCCGAAACTAGTCAGCGATAAAGAAATATAGTGGAAAATAGACAAAAGTGTGTTTTTGTAATGTATCCTCAGTGATTCGTAAATCTTACATTATATATTTACTTCCGAATAAAATTTTTCATTTGTTTTCGAAATAAGTTATGATATTCGGATACTTTTTCGACTGAATATTGATGGTAGCTTTTATGAGTTATCTAGTCTAGCCAGTTGGTCAAGTTACTCATATAGTTTTTTTTCCAGATGAATACAAAAAAACCAGAAGGAAATATAGGAAAACACTATGAAAGGAAAATTACGGCACTGATTGCTTTGAAATGCCTCCTCAGAAATGATATACATGATTTCTGGTTGACTACCAACCACTCTGGTATCGAAAAATTCGACGACTTGGTTCTCCACGTAGAATTCAAGGATAAACGTAGAGAAATATTCTTCATGCAACTGAAGCACAAACAAAAGGGAGACAAACCGATAGTGGTAGAAATGTTTAAAACGAAACAGAACGATTTTTGTTTGGAAATGTACCACAATGCCTATGAATCTATCATAAAAAATGAAGAGTTTTTATTTTCCAATAACATTTCAAAGGATATAGAAATGTTTTTCGTTCTCTACAATAACTGCAAAGTTGAGATAATGAGTAAGGATTCCTCAAAGCTGCGCTTTGATAAACTCGAGCAAAGATATTTCCGAAGCTTCATCAGTAGTAATTCATCTGAAGATGTCTCAACAGAATACACGATAACAGATTCAGAGACTGACGCAGAATTTCTTAAAAGATTTTACTTTTTCGCCGGCCAACTTCATTCGACAGAAGTACCCAGTGAGATAGAAAAACTAGTTGGATTAGACACAGATTTTGTAATAAATATACTTAATTATTTTTACAACTTCGCGGATTCCAATAACACTATCCAAAGACTTCATAAACTTGATTTGAAATCGAAGTTGATGGAATATATCTTCAGCGTATTTGTGCCTCCAAATAAATGTTCGAAAAACTATCATATATTGTCTGTGATTAACACCTTCAATGTCACTTTAATACATGAGGAATATTCGGAAGTTGTAATTTGGAGTGAGATTATATCAAGTATGAAAGAATACTACAACGAGGAGTCATTGGAATTGGATAATTGGGAAGTTGCCTTACCAATGGAGTTACAGAATAAATTTCGTACGAAATTGAACTTCACAAATGAAGTGAACATAAATACGAGGCATCTTTATTTTCATATGGTAGCCCAGAGACTCCTGCCATTTTACATTGAAACAAAAAATAAATTTTTTAATACTTTCTTTAATGAAATAATGACAAAATTGGATATCATAACTGTTATTCGTGATACAAAGAATTTTTTCGAAAATAACCCAGAATTCCTGAACGCGCAAAACGAAGGTGATTTCAAATTGCTGAAAACTATTGATGATTTGGATGAAAACCAATATTTGACCCTCACAAAAAGAGTACAAGTTTCTTTACAGGGCAAACAATATGTCCAGTTGCCGGATTTGGTTGATAATGATAACAGGGATTTGAGAAAAACATTTAGTATCGACACATTGCTACATTTATTAGATAAAAACTTAAGATTTGGCTCTTCAGGAATAAAAGCGGAAATATATATTGGAAGGAGGTTAAAAATTCCATTATTGAATGAGAGCATTCTGAAGTATAGTCCATGTATTTTTGTTATATGTGGTAATTATTCTCCCAAAAACTTTGTTTCAGTGCCTTTGGAGATGGGTGTAGCTATTTTTAGACATTTTAATACAGTGATGAAATTACCTTGTGAATTTATTCCACTGCCCGTTCTTACTGTCAACAGAAGTTTAGATCGTTCCATAATGAAAGAAGTTAAAGAATTAGCAAAAAATAGATTTTACTGTATCCTCCAATTCTTTGACGAAAAAGACGGATCACAAAGATTCATACTGAAGGATACAAATCGATCTTTGGAAAAAATTAAATTTGATATATTGGCAAATGAGTATTACCTATTGAATGATGACGAATTATTTGAGAGTAACAAGAATTGAAATATAAATGTGATATGCAATAATGCAGGGATGGGAAAAACAATGTTCTTGAATCGCATTAGAAATAATTTTTCACCAACGGAATGGGTGATTCATTTAGCATTGGGAAAATATTCCACTGAAATAAAAAAAATTGAGTCCTATACGAAATTCATAGAGTTTCTTAGTAAAGTGGATTTGCAAACAGATGACGATGAAAACGATACTACTATTATCGAGCTATTATTTCACCATCATATTGAGCGTAGAAAAATGGTCTTACTGATAGATGACTACGAAGAGATAAATGACAGGAAATTATTGAAAATATTGAAAGAAGGTATGAAAAATGGTCTCAGAATATGGATGGTGAGTCGGCCGCTACTGAAAATGGAACTAGAAGAAAATTTTGGGGTACTATCTATGGAACTTGATGAGTTTACAGTGGCTGATCAAAACAGATTTTTCAGTTTATTTTTCAGTTCAAAACATGACAGTGGGGAGGTTGAGAAAAAAATGAGCTTGGTAGAAAAAACTAGAGAGAAGTTACAAAATTCATTCATAGGTATTTGTCAACAGACGATGATGCTGGCAGCGGTAATAAATTCCAATGAACACGTTTTTGATGATAGTATACGTATACATGAGCTGTATAAGAGATTCATTGACATACATATTCCTGAAGATTCAAAAAAAGCAAGATTCATCCTCAGGACTATGTCAAAGTTGGCCCTCTATTCTTTTTTTTCAAAAGCAGTTTTAGAAATGTTGTTTGACTGGGATGAATTTGTTTGTGACCTTGAAATTTTCAATGTAGAAAATCCAAAACCTGCCCTCGTCATGCAATCCAGAATAGAGTCTATACCTGTGTTCAGTCACAAAACGTATGCCGAGTTTTTGGCCGCAAAATGGTTGGCTGACACTGTCATCAAACAGATAAAAAAGAAAACACCTTTTGACATATCAGAAGTTTTCAAATTATTGTATTGCCAAGAACTGACAAATGTTCGTTTGTTTTTTGATAATATATTAACTACTGATAATCCGCTGCTTTCTTCCATCATTAATAATGATATCCCAAAAGACATACTCTGGAATAGTGGAAATGAAACTGACATCTTGGGTAGAACAACTCATCATATGCTTTTGAGTTACGGAAAACGTTATATAATACATACTGATTTGGAGGCGAGAAATACTTTGCAGAATATTGAAGAGCGAGCAGTTTTTCAAATGACACAACAGTTGATCACGATCGAAGTACCAGATTTTGTTCCAAAATCTGAATCAAATTATACGGAGAATAATGTATTCTTGTTTGGTTTCCATGAGCAACTTCTGAAGGAAGACATTTTATTGCGCAAAAATGCCATTGAATATGCTCTGATGTCTGGATCGCTAGAAAAACTAGATTCAGTGCTTAAAACTGAGTTTTTAATATCTGATATGCCGACTGAATTCCTCTTTCGCAATATTGAATTTGATACTTTGTTCATTACACTACTTCATTGCATCAAAAACAATTTCAATATGTTATTTTTGAAGCTAGTAGCTTTACCGAATATATGTAACTCACTACAGAAGGTAAATTTTTTGAACATTATTGGAAATATTTCGAAACAATTATATTTTTCAGGTGAGAGAAAATCCCTCGGGGAAAAGTTTACTCCACCTGGCAGTTGAATCGAGAAACTCGCAGGCAGTTAGAACGCTATTACTGAACTGCGGCAACATTGAGTATTGGGGAGTTGACAATGAAGAGAATACACCCCTCCATTTGGTAATTGATGTTGAGGACCCTTCAATTTTGAATGATTTCTTCGCCTTAGGTATATACACTGCCGCCCTCGTCAATCGAAAAAACATTAAAGGATTTAGTCACCTCCATTGTTTCGCTTCACGTGGTAATGAAATATGGGTAAAGAAGTTGCTGAACATTTCTGGAGTGAAAGCTAATGTGAAGTGCATTCAAGGTAGAACCCCATTCATACTGAGTATCATGAAAGGACATATCAAAGTAGCTAATATTTTGAAGAATGAAAGAGCTAAAATCAACCAGGGGGACAAAAACAATAACACTGCCTTGCATTATGCTGTTCGGAGGGGTGACTTCGAATGTGCTGAACAACTCTTAGAGTGGGGAATGGAAGTCAACGCTAAAACTTCTCATGGGTTTACACCATTGATGCAAGCAGCCTATCGGGGCTACCTAGATATTACGGTAAGGTTGTTGTTGAGCGGAGCTATTATAAACTTGATGGATAGGAATGGACGGACTGCATTGCATTATGCTATAATGGGAAAGCATTATGATATTATACAACTTCTTTTGAGGAAAGGTGCTGATACGAAAAAAATCACTAAGGATGGACAAACTCCTCTCATCACTGCCTGTGTCCATAATGTTCCTGAAGCGGTGGAGATGCTGATTGATTGTGGACGTAACGTTAGGATAAATTACCATTCATTACCTGAAGGAGGAAATGCACTTGATATTGCAAGAAGAAGAGGTCACTTTAGTTGTGCGAGACCATTGGTAGGCTTGACGAAGTTAAGAATTCCAAGAACAGGTGAAAATAAAAATAATACGTGTAAACAAAAGCATTTCAATAGGAACCTATATAGTGAATGTAATTATATTTCTAAATATGATTTTAAGTTTTGACATTATAACAAAACAAACAAGCTAACCAACCAACCGTTTAAAGGGTTTTCAAGTTTCTGAAAATTTAAATCATATTAAATAAAAACACAATAAGGCTGACAAATATTCTTCTAAACTGAAAGTCTTAAAATAGTCATACAGATATGATTCACATTCTAAGAGGTGGTTCCTGATTGAATTAAATGTAACAAAGATTATCGTTCGAAACGGAATTCAATGACTTTACTACCACTTGATGAAAAATTATTCATGTATAGAAGTGGATGTGTCTCTGTTAAATTCAACTGCATGACAAATTGTTGATCAAATACATTCAATGCCGATGATTTCGATTACCTAGTGTTCTATATATTTCTGGAAAATCTAGTCTTTCTTAGTCATCATCTTTTAAAAAGTTATCAATATATCCAATTTAACTATATACAAATTATTGATGTCACAAGCTTATGCTAATCATGATTATTTTAAAAACGAATAATTTGACAGCTACGATTTTTTTGATCACGATTTCCACAGGAATGCAAAGTACCAACCCTTAGAGGTTAAAATACCTTCAATATGTTCAAGCACACTGAATTTTTACAATATTAAAACTTCTTCAGGACACTGAGGAAGGATAGGGTGAGAATAAATACAGATGAATAGAATAAGGAAATATTACCTTATATCTGATGATTATAATAACAAATAATGAAAAAAAATTGATCATTTTGCATATCCGACATTATTGAATGTCTGAAATGACAAGAGTGATATAAAAATACCGAAGAGTTATCCACATAATTCTTTCGATCAATTATTTATTTTTTGTGATTTTATTACATTTAATACCCGACTTAGTTTCGCCTACTTTTTTCTGTCAAAAGGTTCCCCTTTCCACCTGAATGGCGTGGTTTTGAATATATAAGGACTGAGACTTTCGCTATATCGCCTTAGAAGGTTCCAGAAGAGTCTAAAACATTCGAGAGTGTCCGAGAGCATTTCACAACTTTCCATAGCGCTTCAGAACAACCTGAAACATTCTGGAATGTTCTGCAAAAATATTCTCTGCTATTGAATTTTCTCCCAAACTCCTTGAATTTCTCTTACGTTTCACTGGTTCCAAAATTTTTTCAGCAACATCCTTGGGCCTTCTTTTCAGATCTCATCCATCATTTCCTCCAATTGCATCTTGTGTAAAAACAGGTGATCATACGATTTTCCAAATGGATTCAAACTCCAGCGATTCAAATCCAATGTGAATCACTACTTTCCCACAGGCACCGCTCTTAGAGCGCCTGTGCGCCTGAAGTGCTTGTGTTTTGTCCTTAAGAAAAGACACACTGTTTTCAATCCAAAGGTATCAATTGTAATGTCATGCCAGTTATGGCAGAAAGATTCCACACGTTCAATTATTTTTGAAAATTTTGATGCGCCAACTTCGAGAAATAAATGATAATGATATATTTTTTTTAGTACTGCCCAGTCGAACCGCTCCACAAAATAGGCGGAATCGGTCACGTTCTAAAAGGATATCTCACCAATTCGATGATTCTGATAGGTTTCAACGTTTTATCTTGGCGCAGACTTTGACTGTGTCAGTCGATATACATTTTAGGATGCCAAGTGAAATATAATTCTGGAGTATTTCCATTTAAATATATTGTTACATAAATAATTGTTACATAAATAAGTTCTGAATAAACAGTTAGAAGATGAATTGGTATTTTTTCCATTTCTCTAGTGGTATTTATACGATTATGACCTAGTAGACCATTTCACTATATTTGGAGGCGATACAACATTGTTTCAGAACGATAAAAAAATAACCTTCATTTTTAAATTCAATCGTGAAATATTAAATATAATTTTAGGAACTGCACATATTTATAACTGTGAGTCTAACAGATTTGTTGAAATCATTTTTTTGAGAGACTTATGTCATCAGTTCACCTGTTCGTCTGTTTAACCGCCTGTTCGTTGGTCTATCTGTCTGACTGCTCGTATTTCATATACTTTTTTTTTCAATTTCTTAAAAACGAGTCAAGATATCTATTCTAAATTTCACAGTTATAGAGTTTTATATTTCCCAGTTATTAACAGAGGCAATTCGAAAGATGTAAAAGCTGTTTATTCGGCAATTTTCTGATTTTTCCAATCGTTCATGAAATCGTTTATGACAATTTTTTTATTTTCCTGGGAAAAGTGTGCAAAACAATTGGTTTGTAACTTCAATAGTACAGGCTTTATCGATAATTAATCAAGAACATACACATATTTTCCAGAGAACCAGTTTTTTCGCCTCGGAGCTTTATGAAACGTATTTTGAAATTATTCTATAACTGAAGCGGTATTTAGAAAATATCATAAATATCCTTAAAGCAATTCAGTAGAAATTTGAAGCTCTTTCATGAACCAGTGGAAATATTGATTTCTTATTGATACCGGAAAAATATCTCGTTCATTTTTCTCGAACTTGATACTGATTTTTGTAATCTTTGTATTTCGAGCTAGTGATTAAATTTGACTTAATAAATTTAACGGCGGTTTGGAAGGCAACTAAATTTGAATATGTAACGCCACTAGTTTCAATATGTTTAGTTTTTGAAAATTGAACATTTCTCTGCTTTTCGAAATAAACTATTGCCGAGTTCATTCAAGTAACGACTTATCTGCTTTGGAGACCAGTATATATCAGTGGAATTCAGAGTTGTCGATTAGCAGTGATCCCATCATTAATTACCAGCACTGAAATGGCTGATATGCACTCCATTTGTGGAATAACAAATGAAAATGCAGAACAAGTACTGATAAATAATTTACCAAGAGAGATATCCCAACAGAGTAATTAATGCTAAAATATTCAGAATCCTACATGCAAGATTATGTGAAACTGCGAGTCTTATTAAAATGACACTGTGATAACATCTGGGATGAAAGAAGTTATTCCTAATGCGATAGAAGAATATCTATGAAGATTGCACTGCAGTCGAAGTTAGTCCTAAAATCATTTGAAAAGTTCTTAAAAGAAACCTCCTCTATCCAAGTTTTACTGCCTCGGGATTTTCACTCGAAATTAATGTTTTGCAGGTGGTCGATTCATACGATAACACACAGTAATAACTTTTTACCAAATATAACCATCTAACTGGCCCATTATTTTACCAGCGAGAAATAGAATTTCACATGGACTTTGTAGGGGATCATTTGCTCATTTTGTTAGAAGTTTCCGTACTTGTAAGAGTCAGTATGTGGTTTATGCACCATGGGGCTTCAGATTATTTTAGTATTCTTGCTGGTCAGTATCTAGGCATCATCTATCTTAATTTCTGGATTGGTCGTGCAGTACTTCAAAATTGGCCAGCTAGTAGTCCTGATATGGATCCTCTGTATTTCTATTTATGGGACCATCTGAAGGCTCTTGTTTCTCAAATGCCTGTACTAGAGGTGAGTGACATGATGAATCGAATAATTGAAAGTTGAAATACTCCTATTTCTTCAACGCATCAGACAATCAGTGACAAACCGATTGCAGTCGTGTATTTCTTCAGGACACTTTGTTCATTTACTTCAAGGTCGACGGTTTTTAATTTCTGTTGTCCATGGATTGTTTTTGAAATGCCTTTTTTGTCGGAAACGAAGCTGATATAAAAAACACGAGCTATCGGAAAGTTATTTTCACTTGTTTAATCTGAAAGACAAAAAGAAACAAGGCAGTGACGTACTTTTTTATCTCAATATAATTGGATGCCCCCTGAGACGCAACTGGACCAAATCGGTTCAAGGATATTTATATCTCCTCTCCGACCCTCGATCTTTGCCGTCACGGTTGTGTTGTGCGGGTTCCAGGTGAGCCTACGGTCTATTAGAAGACCGAGGTACTTTACCCGTGCCAGTCGATCTCCCTTCCAAAGACCATCACTTTTCTGGCCGGAAAAGATATTGTTCTTTTCATGGTAATCACCTGAGTCCGGGTTCACTCGGATCTTAAACTCGTGGTACCAGCGCTCGAAGTCGTCCAATGCACGTTGCATGTAGACGATCCCGAGTTTTCGACCCATGGAAGATGAGATGAGAGCCGTGTCATCGGCGTAGACTGGACTATTCCTTCGAGAAATGACAATTTATAGGTCATTCGAGCGCTTGCAATTATCCCCACTTCACTCATTACCCACACGCTAGCTTTTCACTAGATTTTCCACAGAAAGACATTTTAAATCTAAGGAGCATATATTTTCATCTTGTAAATTAAAATTGTTTAGTAAACAAAATATAGCAACAGCTTTAGATACAGCTCATAAAGAGGCTATATTTTCTTTAAATATTCAGGTTAGGGAAAATCGGTAGAATTCAAAAAGACTTATCGATATTACGATTTACTTGGGTTCCCAAGAATTAAATCCTTTAGTAGAAACCGATGACTCAAAACATATTAAGTAATATATCTCTCCTTTCAATTGGAAAAGAGTATATAAAAGATGTGACAGGCAGCCCCCGATTTTATGACGAAGTAATTGACTACTTTGCCATAAATTACTTTGAAGTAATTGACTACTTTTATTTTTATGTTTTTGTTTTTATTTTGTAATTTGTTTTTTTGAGTTTTTGTTCGTCTTGGTTAGAACGAATGTTATGTTTACTTTTAGTTTCTTTTTTAATTTTTTTTCCTTCCTATCCAAAATTACAAAATACATCTTTCAATTCACCTTTCAAAATGCGGGACCCTCGCAGACTACATTGAACTTGAATGACCGCTGATTAAAAGTAGTTTGCGGAAGCCTTGTGAATTCACTTAAACAAACCAGATTCAACCTTCCTTCCTACCCCATGGTTCCTACCCCATCATTCCTTTCCTTTCCTGACAAGACACGACTCTCACCTCCCCGTTGGTTTTTGCTGGACAATAAAATTTATTTTCAGACCTGTTTTTACAAGCATAATTAAGTATTGTGCTTATAAAATATTTGTAGCAATTTTTAACAAAACTGTATAATTTTCGGCAACATACAATTTTTGTTTGCATGAATGCAAACAAAAAACAAAAAACTTTTCGCGTCTCCGGCGGGCTTTTCTGTGTATATATATAGTCTTTATGACTTTAGCCTCCCCTGTTCTCCAATGCACGAGCCGAACTTTTTCGATAATAATTTGAAAAATTTAAAAATACAAACTACAGTTTTAGAAATAGATGTATGTTGGAGTTACCCTGAACAGAGTAAAAAACAAATGGACTTTGTAATATGTGTGAGCAAATTTCATAGCCCTGTTTGGATTTTGAGAAAAAAATGTGTCAGGGATGAAGCAATATTAAGCAGTTTCACGAAAGCTGCGTTGAAACTTTGTTGAAGTGGTTCGATTAACAAAAAAATTGGAAGAAAATATCAAAAATACTTTATAAATCTGAAACGGGCTGGAAATTGCATTTGAAAAAACCTTTTCCAAATTCTTTTCTCGAGAAATAACTCCACATTGGGAATCATTGAAAAAATTCTAAATTCAATAGATAATACAAACCACGTGACTACTTTTCTTTCCCAATTTTTTATAGAAGTTGAAGTGAAATCTGAATGAAGTTGATAATGAAAATAACATACATGATTTGGGCTTTACTAGATACATTGTTTTTAGAATCCAAAAAGGAAAAATTATATTCTCATCGGAAAATAACGAGGGAGTTCAAAATATATTTTTCAACTTTGAATTGTCACTGAGTATGATTTCATACCTGTAAGTTACTGACTTGCCTTCTGATATGGGCTAAGCTGCTTGGGTTGTAGGCCATATTGGCAAACACTAACCGCTCTTCATAGTCATATTCACATAGAATTTTATTTTCGCACAGGTAGAATCGATCACCAACGCAAAACCTGCAAAAATTTAAAAATTAATTCTTTCCCGGAAATGAAAAATGTGGACAAGAATTACTTAGTGATTGTATAACAATTGATGAAGTATTGTTCAAGTGAGATAATATAAGAATTGTAAAAATGTTAGATACCTTAATTTATGAAACGTAAAACATATTTCATGTATACACCAGGAATATTTGGGGTGTCATCTCGGAATGAGAGATAGCTAGCTATCAACTTGTATAAACCTTTACTTTGACACCCTAAAACTTTCCTCAAGAACATACTCATCGTAGGATATCCGCGACAAGGTATATTTCAAGATCAAAGGTCGAAAAATCGATTTTTTTTCACATATTTATTACAAATATCCCGTTTCCTATGACTTTTATGATATTTGTATTCATCATAAATAGTGTAGAGGATTAAATTCTCTACCTATAACTTTTGTAGGAACATTATTTTATATTTTTGGGATATTTTTTATATCCTGAACCATTTTCGAGATAGAATGCAGCGCGCGCTGTGAACCTGTATTCCAGATTGAAAACACGACCTGTAATGTTTATGAATCATTGATAAATACGTAATTCTAATGGTAGAGAAGCTCAAGTGGGGATTTCAGGATTTACTAAAGCGCGGCAGATTAATATACAGGGGGATACCTCGTACCCGGTTAAGTACCCCCACCAAATATGAGCCCCATATATGAGGCCGCCTGTGAGGGATAAAGGATCAGATTAGTAAAAAAAAAAAGATAGATCATCAGAAATTCTTGAGCGCGTCAGATTAAGGTAGGGTGAATTAATTACCTGCTAAATAGTGTATATTCCATTAATCTGACAATTTGAGAGTAACGTAAAGAAAGGGGAGGGCAGCAAAGTTGTAAAAAAATAACGTTATTTCGACATTCTCAAGCGTAGCAAATTTTTTTTATTTTGAAGAAAATAATTCAAGGACAACGAAAAATATATAATCTGACGATTTCCGCAAGCCGAAATAACAAAAATTCGTCGATAGTTTAATGCGTGCAGCTATGTGATACCTATATTTCCCTCTCTGAGTTTCTATTTCTCTTTCACTTCTTCTCTATCTATCAATCTCTCACTCCGTCCCCACTCTGAATTCTGTTGCCATGACGCCATCACAGCTGATCACAAAGACTCGTTCGTGATGAAGATGAAAATGATGAATGATTAATCAATTGATTATGAAAAATAAATTTTTTTGAGCATTGTATAAAAAGTATTTTCTTATAAATACAAGTATTGTACTTAAAAAATATACACTCATTTATTTGCATGCTATTTCCTGAGCATTTCAATTTATTAAGTTCAAGGAATTGGAAAAAAATTCAAAAAAATATTGTTTTTGTCAGATTAAGATAATCCCTTTAATCATCAGATTATGAGAAATCACGTCTGAAACATAAAGATGAACCATATATATCTCAATCTGACGCGCTTGAGTATTTCCAAATGGCGATTTTTTTGCACATTATAATAATGGCCGCGAGTTTGCGTCAGATCGAAATCGTCAGATTATTGAATGATAGCTTTTTTTTGTTGCACTCAACACCCCCTTAGAAAATCTGACGCGCTCAATTAAATTTTTTTCCTTTTCACTTTTAACCCTTACTTTTCACTTTAACCCACATCATACAAACGATCAGATTAACATACCAACATTATTAAAAATGCGTAGGACGTTGATGCTATCAATATCTGACGCGCTCGAGTAGGTATTTCCATGCAACGGTATTTTTTTACATATTCAAAAATAGCTATTCGTAGTACTAGAGAGGAAAATATCACTTTTACTGCTGCTCCAACATAGAAAGAAATAAAAAAGAGTGATATTCGACAACTTTTTTGAGGAAATTTTGAGTCCTATAAACAAAATTTAACTAATCACGACGACTACTAACACCCTGTACTTTTTATCAAGGTTTTTTTTGTTGCTTATGATGAAATTCTCTTTGTTTTTTTACAGAGATTGGTCGAACAGATGCAACCACAACCATTCCGAACTTTCAGATCTGAATTCCACATGAGCAGTACCAGCGAACACACTTCAACATATACTACAACAACCCACTACAGCAAACAGTAAGTTTATTTTATCGAATGATTTTTCTGAGAAACGTACGTTATATGTCATAGCAGTGAATTTTTCGACAGATCATATTACTATTCATATTGAACCCCAAATTATCTCCCATCACTAGGTATGTCCAAACCACAAAAACATCTTCCAACTCTGAGAACGGCACAACCATCAAAATCACAGATGAGCAGACAAAAGATAACTGGAAAAACGATGAAGTGGACCACATCACTAACGGTCGTCCACCAGACAAACACACCACCCTGACTAAAATAATTCAAGAACCCCAAAGATGGGACAGCTCGATGCAATTCACAGAAATCAAATCACTGAAAAGGGGCCATAACACTCCCGAAGGATTGGATATCCTCGACATCGCCGGAATCATCAATCCTTATACGGGAGAATTACTGACAATACGAGAGGCCATCGCCGAAAGAATATTAGACGTCAGGACTGGTAAAGTAGTTGCCTCTACGGACGGCACCCAAATTTCCATAGGCGAAGCTCAAAGAGCGGGCCTAATTGAACCTAAAATTGCAGAAAGACTGAGCAGCCCCTGTGGAAGCACTGTAGATGGTCGTGATCTCACACTTCTAGAGGCAATTCAACGCGAAATCTATGAAGCGGAACAAGGTTACCTAGACCCGTCTGAGAAGAGAATAAAGGTAACCCATTCCATCACTATAAATCAAGCCATCGATGATGGAAGAGTCGATATTCAGTCCGGAACGTACACGCTAGACAACGGAGAAACCATTGACATCAGGGAAGCTTATAAGCGAGGGTACCTCCTTCAGCACACGGAAGTCAAGTTACAAACAGGTGCAGTGCCCTTGTCGGACGCCATTAGTCAAGGCCTAATTGATGATAAAACCGGTTGGATTGTGGACCGCAACTCGGGCAATAAGTATCAAATCGATGCCGCGGTTAAATGTAACGTCGTCGATGGTGACATCAGGGAAATCGTTGATCCCAAAACGGATAGTAAAATAACAGTAATACAAGCCCTAGAAAGTAATTTAATCAACCCGAAATTAGGCAAGTACGTATTAGGCCACGAGAAATTAAATTTTCTCGAGGCTAAGCGCCGGCAGCTGATAGTCAAACCAAAATCTCTGAAAGAAGTGGTTGACGATAACTTGATGGACGATGAAGGTAAGATTTTCTCGCCGATGCATCAAACGAAACTGACTCTATTAGAGGCTGCTAATCGCGGAGTTCTAGACCTCGACTCCACTAAGACCATCTTGGATCTGAGAACTAACGAACATATAACGCTGAGCGAAGCTCTCAAAGAAGGCATAATATTGGCTGACAGCAAGTTCAGGAACTGCGTAACGGAAGAGGTCGTTACTATCCAAGAGGCCGTTAGCAGGGGTTACATAATATCCGTAGTCAGGAAGTCCATCTTTGACGTCGACGGTTTCCAACCGCCTGATAAATCAGATCACATCAGCTTCAATGCCGCCAACGTAAAAGGTTTCATTAGCAAAAAGAATGGTGGTAGTCTACTGGTGAGTAAAAAGAGCGGTAAGCTAATTCCGTTTATAGAAGGGGTAACGTCCGGGGAAGTAAAACCGGAAGTTTACGAAAATCTAACGCGACCTATCGGTATAATCGAAAACCAACATGAATTGAATCTGTTAGAAGCGGTATTTCGCGGCTATATCGACCCGAAAACCGGTAACCTCATAGACTTGACCACCAACAAAATCGTCTACTTGAATGAAGCCATCGCGCAAAATCTCATAACTCCTGAAGGCGCTGCTCTCTTGAATAGTCTACTAAACCTGAACGTGTCTACACGTGTCACGCGCACCCTCGTTCAGAGATACGTCACTGTCACGAGCAAAGATGTGAAACAGGAAGTTATCACTTATACGGAAGCCCTTCGGTTGGGCCTGATCAATAACGAAGAACAGACTTATACCGATCCCCAAACCAAAACCGTTATTCCCATCGTTCAAGCGATCAGCGAAGGTAAGTTAGCACCCGACACCGAAAGTTCCGAAAAAATCGTTAGCCCTAGTACTTCGAAAACGTCCACTGTTTCTATTCATTGTAATAAAGGTTATCCCGTTGCGAGAGATTCTGATTCGTCCAATACCAAAATTCAGTCGTCGGAATTCATAACTAACGAGAAGAAATCTTTCGAAAAATACGTGTATGATGTGCCCAAAGAAGGATGGAACCTGGCGGATGCCATAAATCGAGAATTGTTCGATCCAGTTAGCGGTTTGTTCATTATATACGGCACTGACCGTCTAGTGACATTCGAGGAATGTATCACTTTGAAACTTATCAACAGCTCTTCCGTAGTTGTGGTAGATCCCCTTACCAAACGTCAAATTCCAGTCACAAGAGCCCTAGAGAAAAAAATTGTGAACGCTACTGGGCATTACATAACTGAAACAGAGCAGCTTACAATGCAAGAAGCTATCAACAGAAACCTTATAATATTAGGGGGGGAAATGGAGGCAGATCACACACCCAAAGCCGAGCATAAATTTCTTGAACCAGTGCAAATTCAAACTGGAATGATTTACGACCCCAAATCTACTTTGGTTATATTCTCGCAGGAAAACCAGTCTTCAGATCTCATAACAGCAATCCTCGAGAACAAAATCTCTTCAGACACTGTAAAAGTTAAAGATCCAAAATCGGAAAGAGATATCTCTATGGAGGAAGCAATAGCGCGTAATATAATTCATCCCGAGGAAAAAACTTACACCGATAAATATGGGAATAAAATATCTTTGCAGGACGCGACAAAATCAGGTCTACTCTCCGTTGTTGGAACGCCCATCTTAGCCACGAAATCGACGATTGAAATCGTCAAGAATATGTTTGTCGTAGATCCGAAAACAGGTGAACAAATACCGGCTGAGGTAGCCCTGCAGCAAGGTTTCATCAATCAGGAGTCATTTGATAATTTGAGATACGCACATTCTACCCATATAACTGATCAAGGTGCTCAGTCTGTAATCACTGAATCCCACAGTTCTATACGAATTACTGATCCTAAAACCGGGAAAACATATACATCTCATGAAGCTCTCGCTGAAGGAATCATCACACCAGAGCAACTAGATAAAATCAAAGACCAGAAGGGAGATACCCCTAAAATGAAGAAACTGGGTACAGTCTCAATCAGTCTGGACGAACCAAGTAAAATGTCGGAGGCAGAAAAGACCAGAGCGCGTATTACTATCGAGCCTACGTACAGAGTGAAGATTGGACGAGCTCAATCTTTGAGCCCAGAAAGAGAAGCTAAACGAGTAGTTTTGCAAAAACTTAGAAAGAAAATAGTGAAACCTATGGAAGCGCTCGAAACAGGTATCATAGATGAGGATACAGCACAAATTTTGGAGGAGAGAGAAAGGTTCATTTCCTCTGAAGGTGAGCAGCTGACTCTACAAGAAGCTCTAGAAGCCCGAAAAGTGGACGGCCACCAGGGCAAGATCGTGGATCCTCAACGAGGTGACTTACTCACCATCAAAGAAGCCATCGAGCGTGGCATTTTGGACCCTGACGGTACCAATGAACTACTAGTGCCTTTGAATCGAAGTCTGTCCATTCCTGAATTGGTGAAACAGGGTTTACTTGATGTAGAAACTAACAAAATTGTGCACCCCGAAACCGGAGCTCATTTGAGTATCAGCGAAGCTATTGTCTGTGATATTATCGATCCGCTAAGCACTCTAGTCGAAAAGTCTGGCGATGTATTGACTGTAGGCGAAGCGATCGAAACCGGTGTGATAGACGACGAGAAATCGACAGTTCAAACAAGTCACGGCAGCTTACATATACAGGAAGCCGTTAAAGACAAAATATTTGACAATACCGTCCACTCTGGACCTATAGAAATCCCTCCAGCAGGCATGACATTCCCTGTAGCCGTGAAACGGGGTCTAGTCGATACCGAGAAGAAGGAAATTCTGAACCCTATTACTAACGAAACCATACCTCTCAGTGAAGCTATCGAACATAACTTTATAATGTCGTTGCCGTTCCCCGCTAGTCCTGAATCGATTAGGATCGAAGATGCCTTAGAATCTCATCTAATCGACTCCGAAAAAGGGACTTTCACTGACCCAAAATCCGGAAAAATATACCCCGTATCCGAGGCGGTTGAAAAAGGATTGCTGGTCATTAAAGAACCGCTCGAAGGGTTGTCTTTCGCCCACTCAACTCCTGTTACTACTCTAACTGAGACGATAAACACTATTCATACTGTCACTACCAAAACAATCGAACTTCAAACCGGATTCGCCCTTTTGAACAAGGGCGAAGTGCAGAACTTGGAAACTGGTCAAATTATTTCTATAGATGAAGCAAGAAAACAGGGAATCGTCAAAGATGTCAGTGAAACAAAGAACCGCACCGTTGTCAAAGATATCAAGATGAGTTTTTCCGACGCCTTGAATAAGGGCCTCGTCGATATGAGCGCGGGTATTTTCACAGATCCGAACTCAGGAGAAAAAGTTTCCATTGAGCAAGCATTACAAGAAGGGAAATTATCAGCTGTGCCAGACACTAACGTAGAACTGCACGAAACTGTCGTTACTAGTCACAAAACAACCGAACTGAACATCGCCGAAGCTTTCCAAACTATTTACAATGAAGAAACAAGCACTTTCCACGATCCTTCTGACAAAGATAAACAGCTAACGTTCAAAGAAGCCATGGAGAAAGAAATCATTGATCCAAATTCTATGGTATATGACGTTACCGCACACAAACCTATAACGGTGGAGCAAGCTGTAGAAAAGGGGCTACTTGATCCAAAGACTGGTAAAGTAATGGACGAAAAGTCCGGGAAAACCATCAACTTCAAAGAAGCAACCAAAAAAGGGCTCATCGCAGTTCTAGGCGGGTTGGCACTGCCTGTGGTAGCACCTGTTTTAGCAGGAGCTGCCGCCGTAAAAGCAGTTAAAGACTTTGCGGAGAAGAAGTCACAGCGATCTTCGGAAACAACACAGGATACAGCAACAAGCTCTACCACTACAACTACGACTCATGAAATCTACTCTCAAAAATTACTCAAGCCTGTAAAATCCAAGTCCAGTGATGTGAAAGAAGAAGTTACTCTAATCGTGGAGGTGCCGCAAAAGCCGGTCTTACTTCCAATTGGAGATGCCATCTCGCAAAGTAGAATCGAGCCGAAAATCTGTCGGGTTGTACACTGTAATGAAGAACTACCCTTCACGGTTCAAGACGGTTTGGATC
The DNA here is from genome assembly GCA_015342065.1 of Leptinotarsa undecemlineata. Lineage (NCBI taxonomy): Eukaryota > Metazoa > Arthropoda > Insecta > Coleoptera > Chrysomelidae > Leptinotarsa > Leptinotarsa undecemlineata. Next base: position 5,163 of record WOGP01000582.1, on the reverse strand, counting down.
AAAATAAAATCAGCCTTCTTGACGAAGTTCAAGTCATGAGCAATCACGAAGTTGTCCTGGTGGAAGAGTACAACACCAGCGTGCTAGTTATGTCTAAAACTATAACCGCTCAGAAGCTAGCGGAACTTGGCTACTATGACCCAAAATGTCGCAAATTCCTCAACCCCAAAACTGGAGCCTACATTAGCTTTGAAGAGCTTATCTATGGCTTGCGAGTGTTCGATCCCGAGACGATTCTAGTGAAAGATTCGACCAAGAAACCCCCAGTATACATCACTCTTGATGAAGCTTTGAGAAGACCTTTGATCGACAAGAACAGCGGTTACATGGTGGATCCTAAGACTGGTAAAAAGGTGCCGTTCTTCGAGGCCGTGAAGCTTCGATGGATCATCCACGTCAACGACAAACCCAAGGAGAAGTACCAACCGCTGACATTACAGGAAATCGTCGAAACAGATCTGTTCGATCCTGTAAACATCACAGTAGCAACAGAGAACAAGACCCTACCTCTATTCAAAGCGATCAGCTGCAATATAGTTGATGGCAAGTCTGTTACTATCAGAGATCCAAAAAGCATGCAATTAGTTCCTTACTACGAGGCAGTGGATAAATCTATCGTAGACCCTCAGCGGGGGTTGGTGATCAACACAGCAACGCAACATACGATGCAGTTTCCTGAAGCTTTCATCAAAGGTTACGTGCTCGCTATACCGAGACCGATTTCCCTTCAAGCAGCCATTCACAAGGACATGTACGATCCACATACATGCAAAATCACAGACCCTCTGACCAAGGCGCAGCTCTCTGTAGCCGACGCTGTGGATAGACTAATAATCGATGATAAGATCAGCGAAATAAAAGATACTAAAGCAAACAGTTTCATATCTCTAGAGGAAGCTTTGAAGCAAAAAGTATTGAATTCCGAAGAAGGTAAGGTTAAAGACACCAAAACTGGCCAACTACTTCCGTTAAACAAAGCTCTAGATATGAAACTGATTCAGACGAAACCGGTAGTGTTTAATTTGCTTCAAGCTATCCTCCAAAACTACTATACGTCGCGAACGGGTTTGATACTGAATCCGATAACTGGAGACGAGATAACTCTACAGAAAGCTATTGAGTGCAAGCTAATAGATCCTGTTACTACACGAATCAAAGACGATAAACGAGGCCGCATCATAGAAATCAAAGAGGCGATCCAAAGTAACTTAGTCGATGCAGAGAAGGGGGTTTTAACGAATCCATTGCTTCCTCTAGACCAAGCTTACCTCAGAGGTTACATTCTCAGCACGGTCCTGCCGTGGTCTTTACAAGAAACATTGGCGCAAAAGGTGTATGACCCGAAAACCGGTTTGTTCACTATCAACAACGCGAACGTCACCCTAGTAGAGGCAATCGACGGTGGCGTCGTCAACCCCAACGTTCTGACAGTCAAAGAGCCTAGATCGGGCGATATAATAACCCTGAACGACGCTATAAACTTGAAACTGATCGATCCTGTCAAAGGACTGGCATTGGACCCAATGAACAACTCCGAAATGAATCTCTACGAAGCATACGACAGAGGTCTAGTCGTACCGTACAAGAACCAAATCACCCTTCCAGAGGCCGTATTCAAAGGTTTTTACGATCCAACTACGGGTAAGTTCATTAATCCCAAGAACAAAGAAAGGTTGAAGGCCTCCAGTGCGATTAATCGGGGCTACGTCGACATTTCCTCCACTTTGGTAACCATCGACGAAGAAATAGTGACGTTCGAACAGGCAGTTTACGACGGCATTATCGACACCAACGAAGGTGTTATTCTAAGCTACAACGAACCAGTCGACTTCAACGAAGCCTTTGAAAGAGGTTTACTCGTCGAAATACGACCGCCGATTCCTCTCAGCGAGGCTATCGCCAAGGGAATCTACGACGAAGAATCGCAGCTATTCTTAGACCCGCAGACCGGACAATATTTAACTTTGATCGAAGCTATCGAAATCAATCTCATAGACGCCGAGTCTGTTAGCGTAAAAGACACGCGTATAGGTAACTGGAGAAAGATTCCTCTCATCGACGCCATACACAATAACTACGTAGACGGAAACACCGGCATGGTCAAAGATTTCTCTAAAGGGGAGTCGCAAGAGGTGAATCTACAAAAAGCTTTTGTCCTAGGGATCCTCGTCGACAACAAAGCTGCGATATCTTTGCAGAGAGCTATCCACCGCGGTTTGTACGACGAAAATACAGGAAAGATTCTGGATCCTAATACGGAGAGGAAAATAACACTGCACGAAGCGATCCGCAACTTCATTATCAACCCGCTCCTGCCCTGTTACTTCGATAAAAATCAAGGAAAGCTGCAGAGTTTCGCAGACACCTGCAGACTGGGAATCATCGATAAGCGAAACGGCACTTTTAAAGAACCACACGGAGAAAAATCTATCAAACTCTCCGAAGCGATGAACGCGGGCCTGATAGTAGACATTGAATTCGCCAACTTCGGTTTGTACGAAGCTTTGGAAATGGAACTTTATACTCCGGAAGAAGGATCGTTCATCCATCCCGCTACGGGTCGTAAGTATAACCTCAAAGACGCCTGCGAAAACGAGCTCATCAACCCAGTAACGTCTCTAGTTAAAAACAGCCAACAGAACAAATACGTTCAACTGACTACTGCTATCGAAACCGGTCTTATAGACAACCAGCTTGGCGTGTACGTCTTCCCCAACGGCAATACTGTGGATTTACTCGATGCCAAGAACAAAGGATTGATAGTGACAGCTCGGACGCCTCTGACTCTGGAAGATGCGATCAAAAACGTTCTTTACAGACCAGAGTCCGGGAAATTCGTTGACCCCGTAAACGGAGAGTTTTACGACCTTTCTCAAGCCATAGCTAACGGTTTCATCGATCCTCGGGCAACAGCTTTGAAAGACACGACCAACAACAGCGTTAAATCAATAATAGCAGCCATTCAGGATCATAAGATAGATGTGGAGAAGGGACGGGTTTTGGATTCTAAGTCGAAAAAAACGTACAACTTGGACGAAGCTTTTAAGAAAGGATTACTGATAACGCTAGAGAAGCCTCTGGTGGAAGAATTCGTGCAAAAATCGGTACCTGCAACCGCAGCAATGGCTAAACAAGCTCGCGAGTACTCCTTGGACGAGGCCATCAAATTCGAGTTGCTTGATCCGGAAGTTGCCGTTGTTAAAGACCTTCAGGTAGGTAAATTTAGATCGGTCGCAAGCGCTATTGATGATAAACAGCTAGACGTCGCGAAAACTGTCATATTCGATCCGACAACGGGCAAAGTAAAGTCATTAGTGGTCACGTACGATCAAGGGGTTATAATATACCTAAAAGAACCATCATCTTTCATTCAGGCTATCGAAAGTGGCCTTCTAAATGTCGCTACGGGAAAATTCACAGTACCGCAATCCAACGAGGTTTTGACCTTAAAAGAGTCCATCGCGCTGGGTTTCATCGACCCGGACACTGCACTCATCAAAGATTTCAACAAAAAGAAATTGATCAAACTTCCCGAAGGCTTCAGGAAGGGCCTGATAGACGCTGATAAAGGCAACGTCCTAGATAGCTCCACCTCCAAGCTGTTCACTTTATCGGCAGCTCTAGAAACCGGTTTGCTTATCACTACCAACAAAAGCTTCACACTGATGGAAACCGTTACTTACGGTGTGTACAATCCTACTACAGGGCGTTTCACCGACCCGTTTGTCACAACCAATATAATCGACAGAAAGAAACTCACGCTAGCCGATGCTATCGCTGGGAACTTGATAGATCCCAGTAGTACGGTGATCAAAGATCCAGAGAGTGGTATTATAGAGCCTTTGTTGCATGCTATCGACACCAATTTGGTGGATGAGGTAGAAGGGAAGATCCACGACAAAAATGAAAATAAATACATTGATTTCGCTAAGGCCCAGGAGAAGGGTTGGATATTGCCAGCGGAACAAAGGGTAAGTGTTCTTTTTTACTAGTAAAATGTGCAACCTTAAGCTAGGCTATGCAAGCTTTTTGACTGACTCATAATCGAATTAGGCCTGCATGAAAGTAGCTTCAGTGTCATGCGATTCAGTACCATTTCATGATTTTGATCGTTGATAAATAATTTCATCTATTAACAAAATAAACGGCCCCATTCGATGTTTACTTGTGATGAGTTTTGATTACTTCTTGAAAAGTTTGCGATTTATTATACTTTGTTGGTTGTCATACCCCATGGGCGAGTTATGAACGCGGCATCAAATTCACAGACTAATCATAAACGCTAGAGCCCAAGAGTGATTGGCGCATTCGTTGAAGAAAATTGGCACCCCCTTTGAAATTTTTCTGAATGTCTCATATTCTTTCAACAAAAATCCAAGAAAAATGCAGAAACGTAATGAAAGAACGATTCCATTGAAAACTAAAACAACTAAAGTTGATATTGACATTTCATTTGTTGATAGTGAACTTGGTTGTCAAATTTTCTGAAACGAAAGCGAAAAGTTTGAAATAAAAATCGCATATGCCGAGCGTCAGACAAGTCCTATAGCAAGCTAAAATTGAACCTCTCTTATTTGTATCTGACATATCAAAAATACATAAAAATTGGTGTTTTCTTGTAATTATTGGTAGGTATACGGTCCGCCAAATAACTTTTTTTTAAATGCTATAAAAAAAATACTGAATATTTTCTCAAATTTCTTTTTTTATTTGAAAGTACAATCCTTCCGGTTAATAATGGAAAAAAATTTCATTCAAATGGCTGCCTCGGCTGGCAATGCAGTAGGCTACACGATCGGTCCAATTTTTAAGCACATTATCGATTGTGTGCAGCTGTATTTCACCAATGGCTTCACGAATATTGTCCTTTAAAGCGTCAATTGTCTCTGGCTTGTCGGCGTAACACTTATCTTTGACGGCACCCCACAAATAATAGTCCAACGGTGTCAAATCGCAGCTCCGAGGTGGCTCTGCGGCTGATGTCGTCAACATGGCCCGATAAAGATCGCCATTGACTGTAATAGCCACTCCTTGCTCATTTTCGAAGAAAAATGGCCCAATTATGCCTCTGGACCAAAATCCGCACCAAACAGTGACTCGTTTTAGGTGCGTCGGCTTTTCAATACATATATGCGTGCGGGTTTTCTGTGCCCCAAATGCGAC
>WOGP01000581.1:0-23392 GCA_015342065.1 Leptinotarsa undecemlineata | reverse complement strand
CTGTGCATAATAGAGCTGCTACAACTGATCAGGATTCAGAATTTCTTTCATATTCCCAATTTGAAAGACAACTGTGTGGAGTTTGGAAACAAGATCCTCACAGTGAGATTTCCAATTGAGATGGTTATCAACATTTAATCCCAGAAATTTCATTCTTGTGACATCAGTGGAGATACTAGGAAAACCAAATGGGATATATTCACAGGTTCTTTGCGGGATATGAATTCTAAGGTATTTTGTTTTATCGATATTCAGAAAAAGACGATTTGTCGAGAACCAATTATTAACTGCGTATAAAGTTTCCTCATAGTACTTACTCGGGTATTGGAAATTATAAAAGAGGTGTCATCTGCGTACATAGTGAAAGATGCTGGTTACAAGGCCAAGTACTGACCCTTGTGGGACACCCAAGTCGTTTTTCAAGTACCCAGATGACTCCTTTTTAATTGAGACATACTGTCATCTGTCACAAAGATAAGGCCGTATCCAATCCAGAGGTGTACCCCTCAATCCAAAGTGATAGAGTTTATCCAAAAGGATTCTGTAATTTACACAGTCAAATGCCCTGCTGAGATCACAGAAAATCCCAACAGGGCATTTGCCTGCCTCAATGTAATCCACTAGTTTGTGATAGTAGGAATATAGTGCTATGGTTGTTGATTTCTCATTTAGAAATCCATGTTGGATTTCTGATATTAAATTATTTTTATCAATATATGATAAAAGTCGGTGTGCGTAAGTGTCCTCGAGTCAGCAGCGTCATTGCCATCCAGGCCTGTATGGCCAGGAATCCAAACCAGACACAATCTGTCAAGTCTTCCTATCGAGGAGAGTCGTTTTCGGCAATTTCCTACCAATTTAGATGTTCGCATCTGAGAATGATCTACACATCTTTATAGATAGTGTATCCTGAACAAGTTTCCCACAAGTTTCCAGCATGAAGATGACGAAGTGAAAGCTGAAAGCCTTTCCAGAAACTAACCCCCCTGAAAAATAACCCTTTCAATTTGTAACAATGTAATATCAACTTTTTAGCACCTTGAAAATGAATCGATGAACATATTGTTCGATGAAGCTTTCATAACGAACTTCCCTCCAAAGTTAGCGAATAACTACTGTTGACTTCTTCAATAGAAATGTATTTACGAAGTTTCGACAGCTATCTATTTTAATATCAATCCTGAGAAAAGTGAATTGATTGAATCAATCAACAACCTCACAAAAATTATTTTTCACGATTTGTTTCTTCTGAAAACTTTATACTGAGCACTGATGACTGTCCGTCTGATTTGAATAAGGAATTTTCTTTCAGAGCGGGTGATTGGCATCTTTTATAACCGTGCGAGAATATTGAAACTATTTGTCATTTGACTAGAAGCTTAATTGGTCATTTCTCTATACCCAATTATGACCCAATTGACACCCTCCAAAGAATCTCAGCATTCTTTCTACATCAGATTTTTGGTACATTTCAATAAATTGGGTTTTGGAAATGGCATAAGAATTTTGATCGCTTCTAATTTTAAATGTATTTTGGTTTTCCTTTTGAGCCTGTGTGAAAATTGTTCGTGACTAAGGTTATATGAATATTTGAGAATGCCCTTCGGTTTAAAAAACGCAGCAGAGACATGTCAACGATTCATTCGTCAAATCACTGCAGATCTTTTTCATATATCGACGATTTCTTGATAACTTCTGAAAATGAGGAAGAATATCTAGATCTTTGAAACAATTATTTGTAGTGTTGAATTGATTCGGCATTTTCATCAATTCTGAGAAAATTGATTTTGTGGAACAATCTGTATCACAGTCATCTAGGAAGGGATTCATACGTAATTTCTTGTGACATTTCAAGAGTTTCTTCGGCATCTAATAAATCCAAATACGTCGCACTGACAGACAGGCAGCTCTTCGCTGCAGCAGCAGGAAAGGATCTCGTAATGTAAGTGAATGCAATGTACCGAAACAGGAATCGGAAATGCACCATCTCTTCGGCTTGTACAATCAACCCGGACTCTGAGCATAACTGGCTGTGCTCCTGCCGACATTGTTTATCTGAGATACGGTTTCCGTGTAGTTGGCAATTCGCAATAATAGTTTTCCTCGAATGCAGCGGAGAAAGCGATGCAGAACTGTTCAAAGACGGGCATTGTGAAGAGGAACTAGATCATTATTCTGACTAATTTCGTAGGGATGTCGGAATATTAGTGACAGAGACCTCAGTTGTTAACGCTTTGAGCAATGGAAAATAGTTTCCACAGACTTGAACGTTGTATGTCCGTTGGATGATTTTAATGAAGCAGTGGTTCGTATAATTAATTGTAACTTTCTGTAACTGGGCCAAACTATCACACCAGAGTTCTATGGCGGAGAAACTGACGAAATGTACCAAAAATTGCATCAGCAGTAGCCGGCACTGGTCATTACGAAAGATCTGAACCTGCTGCACGACAACGCCAGAGAATTAAACGAATTGATCGTCGAAGTTCTGCCTCAGCCACCATACCCTCCACACGTCTCGCCAATCGACTACCATCTTTCCGAACACTCCGATAACTTCTCGCCGGTAGAACCTTCGCCAATTAGGACCAGACAAAAAAGGCCTTCTTCGACTTCATCGAATCCCCAGTGAACACGTTTCATGATGACGAAATTATTCAATCTCTGTTACGTTGTGCAATGATTCAAATGAAGCTCATTTCGATTGAATTGGATGAAGATTTACCAAGATATTACAAACCTTCTGAAACAACTTAATATAAAGAACAATAAATAGAAACGTCGAGCATTATTATTATTCTGAAAATGGGGTTGTTGGGTAACAATTTTATTCTTTCCGAAGTTTCGAATTCAATTAAATTCTTCTTCAGGGCTCTGTAACAAAAAAAATCATAAATATATCTTCCACAAAACTTATACGATTATAATCGTTTCAATTCCACAAGAAATAATGAGTTCTTCATTAAATTACTCACCGAGTTTTTTTGTGTTGATAAACTAGTTAATTGATTATTATTATTACTTTTGACAGGTATTTACAAACAATTTGTCAGATAGGCATATCTCATATGAATGAAATTCTGCAATAAACATTGAGAAACTTCTACGTAGTATCCCTTCTCAACATTTGTATTGAATGAGTCAAATCGTGGATAGGAGGATTTCTATTGTATAATAGTAACAATTGGTTTTTACTCTGCATATCGCATCCTCATAGTAACAAAATGGGTATGTTTTGAAAGCATGGATATCTCTCGAGTACTTTTACCATCAAAGCTGGTGTTCCCCAGGGATCCATATTGTCTTCAACCCTATTTTTATTGTAAATCAACGACTTATTGGAAAAAAACAAGAATCTAGTATATTGCTTTGCTGACGACATCGTACTTATCTCGTCATTTCATTTGAATTTCAGGATATCGGCTGCGAATGCACATCTTCTCCGGCAGCAGAAGGTTATATATTTTAATGAGGATCTAGAAGTGATTTCGTATTGGAGTGAAAGTAACCAGGTTCAATTAAATGCAATAATCTTGGCACAACCACGTCGCTGAAATTGAGAAAGCTGCTTTTTAGGTGATTCAAACTTATTTTTCAAGTATATCATATAAATTGTACATCTAAAGGGGGGGCGGTCGTCGGTTGGGATAACAACTGCTTTCCTGGCTGATCATGGATCAATCAATCTCAAGTTTAGGAATTATGCAATGTGGTGTTCCGTAAGAATCAGTCTGGGGACCAATTTCGTTTTTACTATATGTTAATGACTTGACATTACATGAAATGCCACAGCGGTCTCAAATTTGATGAACATGTCAGAATAAAAAGTTGTCCTTTGGTTGTGAAAATTGCTGCAAACGAACTAGGATACCCAACCGCAAAAACAGTATACTACTCCTTGATAGGGTCCTATTTGTGAAACGGTATCCCATTCTGGAGAGTGTGTAGCGGTAAAGTGCCTCAAAGTTTTTTGTCCTACACGTCAAGCAACACAACAAACTCACGGTGGTGTCTATATTCACACTTAAAACAGTGTGTCTCATAAACACAAACAAAATTTCATTACAGGGAATAGATACCCCACCCGTTAGAGTAAACATCTCAAACTACCATTAACATCTGCTACTCTCGTTAAGGATTCAATTATATAATTTAACGGTTGCAAAATGAACAATCACAATCGCAAGCTTCAGAAAAGCAGTAAAAAGAGTTCTTTCCGATAAAAACTATTATAGTTTGGAATAATATTATGTGGATAGAATAGAATGATAAGTAGACTGAAACTCTTTACTTTTTATTCTGTTATTCTTCGGTTGTTTGTTACATTTTGAATCTGAAAAAAGTGGCTGATTGTTTTTATTCAATTCAATTTTATCTGGTAGAAACTATTTTTACATTTATCAAATGTTATCAGTTTGATTACATTTACAGGTATATACACATTTACATATTAAAGCATATTTTGATTGATTGATTGAGGATAATTCATCTTTTTCTCAGGAAATGTTTTTTCCAAAAACCTTCCTCTACATCACAGAGGAACGGTAATGTGAAATTGTGTTGCGCAAGTAAATGATAAGGAACCTCACTCCACCCACTCACAAATCATAAACTCCCACACCCTGGCAAGTTAGTGCATGCAGTATTTAAGTTCAATTATACCTCCGGCCTCCATATATCTGAATTATCCAAAAGGTTCCCATCTCGGTTCGGTCTTGGGAGACTTGCGTCAGCTCTAATTTAATTCAAAGTACGAATAACCGTTTCAAACCGCACATCCTCTAGGCAAAAAGAACTCCGGTCACATGCGAACATTAGTGCAGGGCCATAAGTTGTATAACATCTTAAGTTTGGACAAATTGGTCGGGTATAAAGGCACGTCAGTAATGGAACGTAGAGGAACGTGCCATTTCACTTGGAAAGGCACGGTTGTTGGTATAGTCCAGTCGACCAGGGGAAAATCAAGAGAGCTATTTCAGCACGGAGAATCCCAGTTTGGAGAAATCAATCTGATGAAGATTGTTCCTGGGAATTCTGAACAACTATGTGGAAGCGTTCCCAAAAAAGCTCTTTGAGAAAAAACTTTTTCTCAAGGACCGAACACAAGCACTGCAGGAAAATTCTTTAGGCGCTCTTAGAGTGTTGCTTGTGCAAAAGGAGCGATAAATGTTTGATTTCAATCGCTGGAGATCAAATTCATACGTCAAAATGTTCTCAGATAATTTATTTCCACATAAACGCAGTTCTCCAGATGGAAGAATTCTTAAACAGTGAAGTTCGAGGTGTACTGAGTTGAACCTCAAAAAGATGAGTTGCCGCAGTCCTTGGCGTATTTCTGATATGTCCCGCTCTTAGTGGAAGTAAATGTGCCAACTCACTTGAACACCTCCTACTGCCGGTGAAGATGTGCATCCGCAGCTGATGTCCTGCAATCCATCTGGAAGGCCGGACAAGTGTGATGTTGTTTTTTTTTGAAGGGTCGTTGATTTACAATAAAAAAAGGATTGGAGATACCAACATTGATGGCTAATTGCAGGGAACGTTCTTTCAAGAAGCTGAAGAGACATACACAAAACTGACCTGACAAGCCATAGCAATGAAGTTTGGCCATCAAATCCTCATGCTACACACGGTCAAAGGCCTTTGAAGTATCAAGCCCAACAGCTCTTTACTCTCCATGTTTCTTGATTGCGTTATTCCAAATAAGGTGACATAAGAAATAAATTCACCTGTTAATCCTTGTTTCCGTTTGATCGCTCAAGACGATGAATCTTTCCAAATATTGAAGGATACGGTGGTTCACGGCTTTCTCTATGATTTTTCATATAACTGTAATTCTAAGATAATTCTATTTGACCTATAAAAAATCTTTCTAATGCAGCTTGGCAGTACTTTCTGGGAAATTACCTGAATCAATTGTACCAGTTCGTATCTTCATTTCCTTTTGGAGGATTTTCCATCTCCAGACTGAACAAGATAAAAATCACCTCAACTATGCAATACTCTTGGGATCCTTGGAGCCTGGGGATGACAAGCTCTGGCGAGTCACCCACAGACTCAAGGTGAAGAGCTTTGGAAGAGCTGAAGGCTGCAAAGTCCAAGAAAGCTCCGGGGGCCGACTTGATAACCAATAGATTATTGAAGAGGCTTCCAGACAACTGCGTCGGAAATCTTCTAAACATAATAAACAGTTCGTTGGCCTTCAGATACTTCCCCAGAAGGTGGAAGCATGTGATCGTCATCATGCTCCCGAAACAGGGTCAGAAACCTCTGCTATTCCCGCAGAACTATCGCCCGATTAGTGTGCTTTAGTCGGCGGCTAAGCTATCCGAAAGAGTCGTTCTGCAAAGGCTCAACGAAGAAGTTGAGGACCGAGACTGGTTGAAAATACCATCCAAGAGCAAAACCATAATCGTACAGTTCACGTAGTCCTTTTGGACATCTCGAAGGCTTTTGACCGTGTTTGGCACGAAGGCCTTCTACACAAATTAGACGTGTTCGACCAAGCGTGTGAAAGGGTCTCTCTACGCCGATGACTCTCCTCTCATCCTCCATGGGTCGCCAGCTCGGGATCGTCTATATGCAACGTGCATTGGACAACTTCGAGCGCGCTGGTACCTCGAGTAGAAGATCCGAGTGAACCCAGTAAAAACTCAGGCGATAACCATGGAAAGAACGATATGTTTTCCGGCTAGGAAAGTGAGGGTCTCTGGAAGGGAGATCAACTGGCAAGCTCGGGTAAAGTACCTCGGCCTTCTAATAGACCGCAGGCTCACTTGGAACCCACATATTATATTAGTAAAAACAAATATTGGGTTCCGGATAGCCAGTTTGTACCCTCTAATCCAATATGATAATTTTTGAATGTTCGTAGCAATTTCAATTTTGTTAACAATGTTTGATGGTGAATTTCGTACATTGGACAATGAAAGTCAGAACTAATGAAATTTCCATTTCGTTTGTGGGTGAATTGATAATATATCCTTAAGCAACATTAGTAGACTTCCAGCCACCGTGTCAAATTTGTGATATTTTAACCATTATCAGCAAATAACATCGCTGAAGTTCGACGAATACAATGACCTGTGTAATTTTCAGGATTGAGTAAATTTGAAAATCCTGCGATTCCTAATCCGAGATTTTCAAAAAGATACCAACAGGCTGAATCAAACATTTTTTTCTTTTGTGATTCATGCAACCAATGGGATTGCCGTGAAGATAGATATTGCCTATACAGCAGCAGTTTTTCTTGCCCAATTACAAAAAAGTGTGTTCTTTTTGAAATCTGGTATTTTCACAAAAAATATCTGTTTAAAATCCGTTTTTCCATTAACCAGCTATCGCACCCCTACGAACGACAACCCTCAGAAGTCGAAACTTGGGCGAGATAAGGATTAACGAGGTCTCACCTTTCAACGTGTGATTCCCAACACCAGCATTCTCTTGTAGTTCACTAGATCGATTAGCATTTTTGTTAGTCAAATAAAGTTGTATGTCATTTTACTCTATCTCCATATTTACATTTCAATTTCAATTCCAGAATTTAGTCACAGTTCCAGTTATATCTTCATGCAGCCAGCGAAATTCTCGTTCATAAATTCTGATCTTTGTTACCGATCATTTCCTGGAGCATAACCCACAGAGTAGAGCTGGACATTTCGGCTTAACAAGGTTCAACCGCTACAAACTCCGTACTGGAATTGCATCTATTACTTGCAACTCCCACAATAATCCTTGAAGTTGTCAGGCGAGGGATACTTCTAGAAATACCTTCGGGAAACAGGGCGGATCAAAAATGATGGATGGTTCCGTTAATGGGCGTATTTCTGGCTAGGGAAGGAATGGGATTGTTTTTTAGTGTGTTCGATTATCATTAGGAATTCTGTCAGGAGAAAGTTATTTCTCGTAAGAATCGAAACAAGCTGCATTATTTTATGTGATTTTCTGAAATGGAACTACTGATTGAAAACACAAATCTCTGCGATCTCAGCAGGGCCGTCAACTGTGTTGTTCATAACATTCTCCCAAGTAAACTGTACAGTTATGACTTAAGAGGTATGGCGCTGGCATGGTTACCAGACTATCATTCTTATTGGAAACAATATGTCGCTATCAACAATGCAACCTCCATGGCTGAATTGGGAGTATCTCAAGGTTCGATTTTGGGACCCATCTTGTTTATATTGTACATACGTGATTTGGAGTATATAGCGCCCGGTTCATTCATAACAATGTATGCAGATAACACGTCGATTATAATCTCTGACAAATTAGATTCAGTTTTGAGAGAAGAATGTAAGAAATTAATGAATGGTTTTCTGCGAACATTTTTGTGTTTGGACGCGGAGAAAACAGATTGAATAATATTGCATCATTAGCAACGGGAATGTGATATCTTCACTTTCAGAAAAAATTATAATTTCTACCCTTTAACAACAGAGTGGGCGAGCTTGAAATTTTTAGGTCTTTACCACCACTGTGAGTTTCTCATCAAAACAATCAACTCTATTTCATATCAGTTCAAAATAGTAAGCAGGTTTTAAATGTTGATCTGCTGCTCAGACTGTACTATGATCAGGTTAATTCCAGACTGAGATATGGAGTGTGCTTCTGAGGGATCTCCTCTCGCTCTCTGGCTCACAGAGACAAGCTTGTCTGACCATCAGTGGTGTCATGAGTACCACACCGTCAGCGGCCATGGAGATTCTTCTCGATTTACCACCTCTCCACATTTTTCTGGAGAGAGAGGGCAGATGGACTGCATATAGACATGTGCACACTGCCAAATGTACTAATGAGATTAATACAGAGTGCAACAGAGTGTTGGTTGACACTGGAAGTCCCAGCATTCTGGAAATGACCTCCAATTGTCAACCACGAACTGATTATGAAGTACTGTTCCCAAGTAGAGAGGACTCGATCCGCCCGGAGAAGGAAATGTTAAGAGTAAATAGTTATCGGTTCACAGATGGATTAAAAACACCTTTCGGTTCTGGTGAAAGGATTTTCAGTCGCAGGCCCAGGACAGAGATATCAACCTGCCTAGGAACATATGCGACTGTATTTCAAGCAGAATAAAGGCAATAAAAATATTCTCGCACAGTCAAGCAGCGTTGGAAGATCTTGGCTCCTATCGAGTAACATCTAAATTAGTAGCGAATTGCCAAAAACGACTCTTCTCGATAGGAAGGCTCAATATGAAACCGTGCATATCTTAAAAAAAACTCAGGGCTTCTCTTGTCGATAACTGTTATTATCATTTTGAAGAATTTATGTGCATAGTTTTCATTATCTTTTTTCAGGAACTTTCAGTCTTCAATCTCATTTTGTGAGGACTCCTATACAAATTTTATAACTTTGTCAAAAAGAAAAATGAAGATTCAATAAAATAATTATCATCATAATGATTTTGAAGAGTCTCTATCATCTTGGAGAAGCCAGAGAGATTTCCTTTCACCAACTGTATAATGAATATATGGGGTCTGTTAAAAAAATAAGGTGAATGTAAAAATTCCATCCCAACACCGTAATCATTCCTCAGCAATAGTATTCACCAGAATAGGCCTCTTTCATTAGACATATGAAGAGACGGCGCCTAGAACTCACAATTTCCGCAAAATGACCAAATAGTTGACGATTTTTCCTTCTTGAATATGATTGTGAATGATCAAATTGGTATATTGTCATAGACACGCGATTGTATAGTGAAACACGGGTTGGGTATTTGTGAAACTGTTTCTTGGATATATTGAATTGGTAATCATTCAAAGATTTGATAGGTATGAGAACTCACCTCCTACTAACGATAACCCTCAGAAGTCGAAACTTGTGCGAGCTGTGGACTAACGAGGTCTTACCTTTCAACATGTGGTTTCTAATAAGCAAAGCGAGTACGGAGTTGCGGCAATATCACTTGAATACATCGTAACAGTTCATTGTTATTTCCCCCATTTCTTCATTCTCACAATCTATTAATAACGTCAAACAGTGAAAGTCCAAATCTCCAACAAAAACAGCGATATTCACCTCCGCGAGGTATTTTCTCATTAATTTCCAGCTGGAAACTACAGCGGAAAATCCTTGTTCCATTTCGAGCTGTTAAACTTTGGCATTCGTAGTGCTGCATAGCCGTTTTTCTTTGTTACAGTTAGTGCCGCTTTTATATATGTCGTATTAGTCATAACAACGACAAAGAGCACCAAACACAATATGAAGAACGAAATGAGAATGTACAATGTTTCATAGCGGTCCTAACGACCGCTGCCGGAGGTTAAAGACTACAAGCGAATTGCCCTCCTCGGTATGTATCGAGTTAACAAATAGGGGGCATAAATCGCGGTTCTTGGCTTTCACGCCAGAACATTTGTTACGGAAAAGTGTGCGTCCTGAATATCACATGGGAATAGTGCAAGGCTGCATAGGAACTGATATTGTTACGTTTGACCATACTGTACGATCGAACTCAATTTTATTTCACTACTACACTGACAATACAACACTATTCAATTCGCACTGCACTATCCAAACTTGACTGATTCTCGTACCTCGTGGTAATACTTATATAACTCAATGGAAGTCAAGTGACATTGACCAAGTAGCAGTCTACCGGCGTTATTTTTTCCAAGAGATAGTTCACAACAATATAGCCTTACTGAAATGATCAAGAATAACTGAAAAAACATTTTATTGCTGATATTTGAGAAGTTCAGTGAGAGTCAGAGGAAAAACGTTATCACTTGGTCATAAGGAAATTATTAGAATTTTGCTTCAAGACAGCAGTCTTTCACGGACTGGCAGTCAAAGAACAACCAATTTTAGTATCCGAGAGTCAAACAACTGGCAGTTTGTATGACAATTGTAGACATCATGTTCATTTTGTTGTGTGGAGAGGTTAGTCGTAAACTCCTTACAAATACTAGTGAATCAGTAATAATAATAACTAATGATAGAAAAGGGTTTATTCACGGTAAACAACATCTGAATCTGTAGAGTAGGGAGGCTAAATGTAAGACCACAGCACTTAGGCCACACGTTACCCATTGTACATCCTTTCGAGGAGTTGTCCTCCTAGGTCATCGTCCATCCTGTCCTTTCCATAAAGGTTTACAGGTCTCTGGGAGACATCTCCTTTATATCGGCAGGTGTAGGCCAAGACTCGACGAACTCACACTCTCTTATTGACGACAACTCCGAGCACTCGCATCGACCATGTCTGACAGTCTCATCTTCCTTATCATACATCTTACATAGAGGTGCCTCCACTATCTCCTTATTATAGGGGTGTTTCCTTAGTTGACAGTGGCCGGTCAGAAATCGTACTGTTAAGCGTGAGTTTTTCCTGGTCATCGCAAGATATTTTTTCGGCGCCAGCTTCCCAGGGTCGCCCAAGTTGATCCTGACAAGATTGCATTCTTTGATTCCATCCCATTCCTTTAGGGATTGTAACAGTAACAACATATACGTACATGAAAATTTTCTTTTGAAAATACAAACATTCATGATGATGTCTGCGTCAAAAGCAGACGAAGCGTTTGGCTGGCAAAGCTTATGTTCTTATAGAAGAGTACCCTGGTTATTTCTGACTTCGAAAGGTCATCAGCTCTTGATCTCTTGGATTCCAGCCATGAATTCGACACTATCAACTAATTTTGGCTATTCCACACTATTTGGGCTTATCAGTAGCAGGAACGGAAACAATAGGTGTGTATTCACAATCTGGTGTCCCACATGGCTCTATAGTAGGTCCACTTCTGTTTTCTTTGTATGCCTCAACAATTCTGAAATCTCTTGAACTGTTCACTGCCATGTCGACGATACACAAATTCTATACAGTTTCTATCCAGGAGATGGTGAATTGGCCTGTAGATTGATTAATGGAGATCTTCACGACTTCATACAAAAAACATACAAAAAACAATAAACCATTTTCTCAAGATATCAAAATTGATATTGATACTGAACAATGGGCTTGTTTAATAATTTTTTGATTACAGTTCATTTGGTAGTCATTTCAAATTAAAAAAAAAGTGTACTTTGTTTCAGCTCTCTAGATAGCGTGGTTTTCCCGTAATTGATTATTGAAAATAGGATTTTCTAGGCTCGTGACGTCACGGGCCTACTCCCGCTTCTTGTTCGATTGACCAATAGGAACAATACAAATAATGAACATTGCCAAATTTTAAAATTCACTGAGCGTATAAACTGATTCATTCGTAATTCAAAGTAAAATCACACTCACTTCCGAGAGTAAATCTAAGAAAGTGTAAAAATGCGTATTACATCAGTTCGGACTTCCATTGTCTAATATAATGTAAATTGATTTGAAATCCCTGAAAAAATGAAAAGATTAAACGAAAAACCAATTTCACTAAACACAAAAAACTGAAAATTACAAGGAATTAACATACACGCTACAAACAAAAAAAAATATAAAATTGTTGAAATATCAATAAAAGCTGAAAAAATAAAAAATCATTAACAGAAAAGAAAAATAAAAATAAAGATTAAACAATTCCAAACCAAGTTACGTCACGACGTTTCGATTGTTATCCACAATCGTCTTCGGGTGATAACTGGATTTATTCCTCCGAGATCTGACTATTTATAGGTCATTAGGTTTTTTTAATGATTCTCGATTTAATGATTAACCACAATAATATATATCAATTATGCATTCATGTCACCCACCAAAAATAAGAAATTTAACATTATATATTTGCTATATTGCCACCCAGTCAGCTGTCTCTCTTGAATGTATGAAACAATGTAATCTTTTTAATGTTTAATAACTTCGTATTTTTGTTAAAATAACTGACACTTGACAACACCGCTGTAGACGCGATCAATTTTATTGGTCAACTGACACGCTGCCAATTTAAACGCTTGCTTCTTGAATTTTTCTTTTTTCTGCAAATATAAAGAGGTATTGGGGCAGATGAGGCTCGATAAGTATAATATACCTCTAACTCGATCAGTCTATAAGCAAAACAGTATCTTTTTCAATAGCATGAAACAAGCCCATTAGTTCTGAACTCACAAAAACCATCTCAGTAGGGCGGCTCTATGGGACAGCCCCACTCCTCCACTTCGAAAACGATCGAAAACATACGAAAAACAATCGAAGACGCACGCAAAACGATCGAAGACGCACGCAGAACGATCGATGACGCACGAAAAACGATCGAAGACGCACGCAAAACTATCGAAGACGCACGCAAAACGATCGAAGACGCACGAAAATACCCGAAGGACTGTGGCTGCTCATCGTTTTGGGATTCAACTCCGTACACCTCAAACTTCATTATTTGAAAACTCTTTCGTTTGAAGAAGAGAACTGCATTTGTGCAGTTAATCTTCCTTATGAAGTTTTTCCTGTCAAGTTGATGTTCAACGATTGAAATCCAACGTCAATCGCTACTTTTGCACAGGAACTACTCATAGAGTGCCTCAAGGATTTTTCTTTAGTGCTTGTGTTTTTTCCTTAAAAAAAGATTTAGAGGTACACTAACGCCACCAAAGTTCAAAACAAAATTTTTCAAACGTTGTTTTTCACATCAAATATACACCATATATACTGTTCACCTTCAGAACTATCTTTCACAAAATTGAATTGAAATACAAAAAATATCTTTATGGACAACCTTAACTTTTCTTTTCTTTTCCCGTTGTTGTTTTTTCTGCATGAACTTGAAACATTCATTCATAAGAGAATGTGTAATGATGCTGATAATTCCATAAGGTTGATGAAGTTGAGGCTGCACTTTTTGGGTAGAATGGAAGAACATTTCAGTTTTCTGCTGTTCATCAGCTCATGGTAACAAATATGAAGTGTACAATTCATTCAGAAATAAAGGCGATTGTTATTATTATTATTAGTGTCATTATTATTATTTTTGCACAGCACCAAAAGGTACTCGTATTTCTTCTTTGGAAAGTTCTGGTAAAAACGTAAATTGTATGTTTTCGTCTCGAAACCTCCATCAACTATTGCGAGAATTGAATAAACTTTGTAACCAATCAATCGAGCAATAAAAGAAAGTTTGCTCTACTCAAACTTTAATTAGATAAGTTCATTGGTATACTGACTTGTTTTCATTGGAGAGAAAATTTGTGCAGTTCACGAAAACAACTTGCTTCATGTGAAAAACTTTGGACAAAATGACCGTATTGGCGGTCCTTTAAGCAATAATAGAATCACAAAACAGTCGATAAAATCACGATGGTCGTTTGAGTATAGAGGGTTGCACGTCAAAAAACCGACCAATTCCCTTTATGACATCAGTAATTTCAGCATTCTTCGATGGATTCGCCTTGGCAACGCAGCCTTAAACAGGCAGATTAGACGTTTCTGGGAAACAGACAACAGATCACTTTGAAAATTCAGTGAAGGGCATATTTGGATATTCTCTACCCAACCAAAATTTGTTCGCCAATGCGATGTTGCCACTTCCATTAGAAAGTAGTAGAAAGTTTGATTTCTCATCCGGAACATCATCCTATAACATCATCCTATAATATAATTTTCGAAATCCACAACAATTACCCAACATTTTGTTCTGCTATTTCCCTATACCTATCTGTTACCGTTTCCAAAATATGAATTATTTCCAATTTTTTTTTCGGAAATGACCTCCACAAATGCTGATTATCTTTGAGTTGAAGAATACTATGGTACCGAAGTTTTGTTTGCAGTCAGGTGATATGTTTGAAAATCTGTTATACTGTTAATCTGATGTCGCCCCCATACGAACGACAATTCTCAGAAGTTGAGAAACTTGTGCGAGCTAAGGACTAACAAGGTTTTACTTCGTTAGTCCTTAGCGTTAGTCCTGGAGACTTTCCTCAAGAAATGTATACGAGTTTAGAGCAATTTCAATGTGTTTGGAATAATTTAAAAGCAAACACAAGAAACCTTGAAAGTGAAAATATTGATATGAATAGTTATTCAAAACAGAAACAATCATGTGGAATATTTCAAAATATGTTAGAATCGCTGGCCGTTCACTTGCAAGTACCAAAATATCGAATTGGAATACCATTCTGAAGGGACATTTTTCACAAAAAAATTGACTAGCTAGGTATATGCATGATATGGATAGAAAGGTGGCAAATTTTAACAGTTTGCTGAATCTGTAATGATTCACAGGGTGCTCCATTTGAAATATTTAACTTTCACTCATTATTTCCTCTTGCAAATAGGAAGTGAACTCAGAAAAAATAATATGTGAACTCTTTCTCAATATCAACTTCTTATTAAACAAAACAAACACTCACATAACACCTCTTTGGTGGTTCATGGTCAACCATAGGTCCCGTTGACCGGTCTGTCTTCAGTACCAACACTTTTACTTTTAGCTTCCCTGTACCCATTACGGGTTTATGTCTTCACTACCAATTTTCCTTGAATTTCGCACCACGCGCTTAGAAACAAAATAACTACCCCATTTAGGCCACTTTGCTAAGCCTCGAAGGCTGAGGGATGAGACCCCTGAATTCGTCTCGACGGGCTCCAGTGACCGACTTCTCTTTGTCTCTTGCAAAAGCTTCCAAGCCCTCGTGTCAGCAACGTTAGCCACAAAAACCTCATCTCAGCGTTTTTAACTTTCCCAAATGTATGATCATCGGCAGAATGTGATATATAGATACATTTGTTTAGTCTAGTCCAACTTGTATATGACTATAACGACGCTCAAAAGTCCGACAGTAACATTTCTAGAGGTCATGATTTCAGAGGAAAAAAATTTGAAATTAATTGATATTTCGAAAACGGTAACAGATAGGTATAGGGAAATATTGCCAAACATTTTCAGGTAATTATTGTGGATGACATGGTTAAGGCTTTTGCAGCCAAGGTTTTCATTGTTACAATCTTCATTCGGGTTTGAATGCCGTCGTGGTTTAGAACTGTATCCTGGATACAGGATACCACGACGGTCATCAAACCCGAATGAAGATCGTAACAATGAAGTACTGTGGATTTCAAAAATAATATTATATACAGGGTGTTTCATTTGAAAAATTAAAGCTGCTACAAATTTCTAATGGAAGTGGAACCATTGCACGATCGAAAATATCTCAGTTTGGTAGAGAATGTATGAGTGTGCTCTCCAGTGAATTTTCTAAGTGATTTTGTGTCTGGTTCACCAGAAACGTCCACTATGCATCCACCGTGAATCAGCCTGTATATCATTTCTCAAATACCATCAGGATCTCGTTGTGATGCCTCATTTGTTCGGACGCATAAAAAGCCCAGTCCTGGATGGATCCTTCGGTTTGTAACACTGTGCCAGTGACAGTATTGTCATGCTTGAGAACCTCTCAATATTAGCGGTTTGTGCTTCCCTAGGCACTGTATTATGTATTCGAATATTCGAACAGCATCTAGCTAATTGTTTGACACGTCAATAATTAATTAGTGTGCAGTGGCGGCTTCGAGCGGGATTCGATTTTGAGGGTAATACAGGGGGTATCAAAGATACGTGGGTGGATGATAGCTGTTTAAGAAAAAAAAACTTAGAGATCAGTTAAATGGATGAAGATATACAGGACTATGTGGCAGACCAAACTTATGTTTTTTCTAAATATTTTGAAAAATTGAATTCTGTGTAAAGAGCGCTTTTCAATATGGGTTTGTATGGTTTCATACTAAGTGATCCGAAGGTTATGGTGTGATTTCACTTTTCAGGAAAATCCCAATAATCTGAACAATATAAATATTAAGTTTTTTTCCACTGTTAGACGCTGGTTTGCAAACTGTACATTTAGTTGCTCTTCGCCAGTTGGAAGTTGCCAGGAGTGGCGCGAGTATGACCCAGTCGAAGGGTTCCAACAAGATTTAGCCAAAGCCTCGGTAGATAATAAGATTATCCTGAGGTGAGTTGAAGGGTTCGACAGGAGTAAAGATAATCGCATTGCCGCCTCTTTGGCCAAGAAAGCGGTTGGACTAAGTGGCATCTACAGCTTGATGACTTCGACAATTGCGGAACTAGCCAAATGTCACATCCATGCTCAATCCCTGAAGAAATGGGATGAAATCAAAGGATGCAATCTTGCGTTCAACAGTAGGATTTCTGACTGGCCACTGTCAACTAATGAAACACCTCCATAATATGGGGCTAGTGGACACACCTAAAGGAAATGTCTTCCAGAGATCTGTCCACCTTCCTGTAAAGCACAGGATGAACGATGACCTAGGAGGACAACTTCTCGGGAGGATGTACAATGGGTGACCTATGTGCTGTGGGCCAAGATTCATATACAGACGACAAATGAAAATGACCCAGTCGAAGTCGTTTTCAAGTATCTTCTTCCATAGTAGAACCGATCACTTGATGCTGGATAAAGTTGAGGATGATTCGTTCCATTGGGATTGCCAACAGTTGGAAAGGATATGTTTGTGAAAGAGTTTCAGATCTTGATACGCTACTTGGAAGTTCTGTTGCTGTAATAGGGTTGGTGGCAGCTTCCTTTGCTAGTTTGTCTGCCATCTCATTACCAGCTATTTCTATATGTGACGGAATCCACATAAAATAAATTTGTGATTCTTCATTTTCTTGTAGTGATTGTATAGCTCTTTTTATGGGGAGTATGATGGGATGGTGGCTGTACAGTGACTGTTTATAATCTTAGTTTTCGTTAATATGGCAAAGATAGTGTACACATCTTGTACAGGGACATTTCTAATCATCATTGAGTGAGAACTGGGCATTGATTTCAAAAACAACAAGTGTTTCTAGGCATCCCATATAATGTGAACGATACATTGATGGACAGAATGAAGTTTTCAGAACCCCCGAATGATATATTTCATCCCCGTAATTCTACCCCTATAACTGCAGAGTTGAGTACTGAAATCATTCATGCCGAAATCTCTCCAGTCTCGGCTCGCAATTAACTGTGTTCCGGCCCTGGTTTCCTCGAATGCACAAACAATAATAGTACGTTGGTGATGTCTCTTTTGTCTGAAGGAGCCTTCAGAGTTTCAGACCTATTCCGAACTTTACTAACGCCTAATTACATAATATTGTTCATCCAGCGAAATAATTGGACGATTATGTACTGGAGAAAGGCATTATACTCTTCATTACGACAATTAATTTGGTGCTCTGGCATGTCCCAACAAGGTCTGAATGGGGCAGTCATGTCAAATGCAGCAGTGAAGTTTTTCTTTGGCTCGTATGGCACCAACATATATGATCACAGTGTTATCTTCTCACTTCTCAACTGAATTACTCAAAATATAATTAAAGTAGTGACAGAGAAACTGGAGAAGAAAACTACTTGTTTGTTTCTTATCTGAAACTACTTGAAAATGTTGACTATTACAATTCAATTGCAAGCAAGGTTTGAGAAACACTTGCTGTAAAATATGTTCACAAAATTTACACATAATTAGTTGTGGATATCCTTCATGTCTTGTCGAATCTTCAAGCACGTACTTGACAAAGATTGGAAAAGGACCTTGACACAGGTAGAGATCAGTATCCATCCCAACAGTAGCGTTTCCGTAATCTGCATCGCTGATGTTAGATACTGGACTGGTTCTCCATCTAGCTGTTCTCTTTCATCTAGATTCTTCTGCTTAGGTCCGATCAATAAGGGAACTGAAAGATTCCATTACAGTAATTACCCCCAAAGTGTGCTCAGCTGTAGGCGCAATGGCGATTTTCCGGCTAGAACTCATGTTGATGACGTTGATGGCTTCGTAGTTGTCCTGTTTCCCAACTTTCCTCAGTTCCAGTTGTGGGTATCCTCCTTGTCTTAGCGGATTTTCAAGCACGTGCTTGACAAAGATTGGAAGAGGACCTTGGAAGAGGATCATGGGCCAATCTTTGCTAAGATTCGTAGAGATCAGTATCTATCACAACAGAGCATTTCCCTCATCTGTAGGTAGGATCCTGATTGTGTTGTCTCTACGTAGCCCATTCAGAGCTCTCAGTTCTAGATCGCTGATGTAAGATGTCGGAACTGGTTCTCTATCCAGCTGTTCTCATTCCTCTAAATTCTTCTGCCTAGGAGTGATCAATAAGGAAACTGATGGATTCCTTTGCAGCAATTATACCCAAAGTGAGCTCCGATGTAGACGCAATGGCAATTTTCAGATCTTTCTTTAACAAGGATTCCTCTATGTCCGTGAGCGGGCTAGAACTCATGTTGATGACGTTGATGGCTTCGTAGTTGTCCTGTTTTCAGCCTACATTTGTGAATTATTTATTCACCAACTTGCCTCGCTTTCGTTTATGGGTATCCTCCATGTCTTGGCGGATCTTCAAGCACGTGCTTTCAATCTTGACAAAGATTTGAAGAGGATCATGTACTGATGTTCTTGAGAAGGGGCAATGGTTATCTCTCGAAGGGATAGCTCAGTCATTACTCGAAGACGATTGTGAATACTAACGATCGAAACGTCGTGAAGTAACTTGATTTCGAATCCTATTAGAATCATATTAGACAACGGAAGTCCAAACTAGTCGAATTCACTTCGTCCTTTGCCGAATTGCCTTTGAAAATGTCTGCTGCAGTAGCAGATGAAACGTCATGTATAAACACCTGCAGATCACGGCTAATGCAGATCACGGCCATAACATTGAACAGTTTGTTAGACACCGGCTGTGAAAACTCAAACACTAAGACATTTTACCGATTCAGATATTCATAGGAGGCCTTTTTCAAAGTGAAAGAAAAACTGGGGAGATTTATATTCAGCGTCTCAAACCGAGCAGGAAAACAAGCAGGCCGGAATGGACAATTTACGTCTGGCAGACGAAATCTACATCGACCCACGCGTTTTTTGTTCCCGTCGAACGATCCTCCCGGATGGTCAACTAGCCTATGGGATCAATGGAAGACGATAAGCCACAGAAACGGGTTTCTATCTACTTTGTCGGTCTTTTACCCGCATCGAAATCAAACTCTCAGAATATGCAGCACTGGCGATTGTCCCAAGGGATTTTCTTCATCGCTTATTCGGCTGAATTCCGAATTGAAACCTTCGGAGTAATAACGGACTCTGGACACTGTTCTCCGAAGATGCTGGTGTAAGAATTGACTAGAGGATGCTGAATGGGCGGTAGATTTGAGTTAGATAATATGCGTTCTCTGTTCGTGGGTGTCTTCTCCATCATTGATTGCCTAGTTGCGTTGGTTTTATCCTTAATTACGGAATTCCTGAGTGGAAACAATAAAGAAAGTGAAATAAACATCTCGCTATGGAATGCGGCTAAAATAACGCGAACAATTTCATAAGTTCAAAATGTTGACGTGAACAAAAAATTAGCCCGTCCGCTTGAAACTCGCTTTCAGCCTCGCTGGCGGAATACTTGGAAAAATATGTGCAGCATTCTAAAAACATCTCCATCGACATCCTCGTGATTCGAGCAGTGTTTTTATCACAAAGGATGTGTCAGTGTGCCTCAATAGAAACGTCCCCTCGCATTGTTTGTTCCATTTCACCTCTCAATTTCTGTTTGGAAAATGTATCGGAAAGATATGTTTCGAGAAAATAAAATGAATACGTGTCGGGATTTTTGTTTGGCGAGAGTATCGGAGAATAAACACATTCTCCTCACAGTGAGAATTGTGAACATCACATTGTTCTGGAAATGAATTTCTATTTTGTGTATAATATCGGTCACTGGAAAAAAGAGTGGCTAACTCTGTGTGAAGCTGATTGAAAAAAAAATTGATACTGTGGAATATTTCAGAACAACAATCAAGAATTTAGGTGGAACTTTTGACTAGGCTCAGCATCCTGAGATACGCTCATTTGAAGAGGTGAAATACTTCACAAAAACGTACTCAACCCTAATTAATAAACGTCTATCAGCACTAGTGACTGTGATCTTAATGAGTGAACCAGAGTCTTTTTGGTATTGATGAGAAGTACATTTGGAAAAACGAAATCAATCTTCTTGATGTAGAATTGTTTCAAACTTTTATCCAATGCCTTCGAGATATAATATTTCGCTACATATGATCTCCCTTTCATAGATCTACCAAAAAGTCCGCGATAGCATATGGCTATCTTTTGAGGATATATCACTATATCTATTTCAATTGAATTGAAGGGGATATATTTTCAGGAGTGATTAATTTTTGGGAAAGAAAGTTTTTGGCTTTCTACTACTCCATCTTAATAAAAAAAAGAAGGATAAGGGAATCTTCCAAAGAAAGGAAGGAAGTAATCAATTTAAAATAAATAACTCTATACATGGATGCGTAGATCATGCAAAGAAGTAACTTTCAGACACAAACTGAAAGAAATTAATTAAAATTAATTAATTAAAAATTAATCACTCCTAAAAATATAACCCCTTCAATTCATATATGTTAATATTCTGGAGTAAATAGTCAAATTATTTGCTATCCTAGAAAAAAAATATAATTTTTTTAAAATTTTTTTTATAACGTATTCAGCATGACTGTTCAAACTCATGATATGGAGAAAAATTTTTAATGACTATTAAAAAAATCCAACTTATCCAACAGTTCTTGTTGGGGAAGTGTCAGAATTATTTTCATTCACAAAATATCATTGAATTAGTAGTTCATTTCAAAATGCAGTGGAATCTCACTAATCCGGCACTATTAAAAAACAGAGGGTGCCGGATTATTGGAATTTTGAGATTACTGGATTTATAGAGGGATTACTGGATTACAGAGGGATATATAGAAAATCATGATGAATAAAGTTTTGTGTTTCTTTTTACTTGACATTTTTAGCTACATACTATTCTCACTTTAAAACATTAGGTGAATACATACACAGGTGAAGTTTTGAAGTTAAACTGCTAGATGATGATGCGGCGACGGAACACAGATGTGTAGAGGGGCGAGGGAGGCACGGGCGAGAGTGCCAGATTATTCGACATATCGGTATACTGAAGTGTTGGATTAGTGAGATTCTACTGTATTAAGTTTCCTATCTTTCTTTTCGTTATGAAATTTATTGGTATTGCTCCAATTTAGGATATCCTTTACGAATGAATCTTGAAATATAACCTTATGTAACTTATAGAAAAAATATAGTATTCTACAGTGAGAAATGGTCATTACTCGCTCAAATTATTTATAACAAGAGCTCCAATTATCGAGTAATAGCCACATTTCTCTTGAATAATATACTACTATTATGTCAAGTTTATTTTTTACCATATTTAGTTACTTTCACCTTCAGTTTCTTTTCTCTACAAAAACTTATTTTGTCCCGAATGTAAATGTCACCAGTCAGTACAATTAATTACTATTTGATATTTTACATACCAAGTGCTGGATTAGCATTATCCATGGGCCTTTGTCCAGGTAAAGGAGGTCTTTGTCCAGACAATGAAGAAATTTGACTAGGCAAAGGAGGTCCTTGACTAAGATGAGGAGGGGCATGACCAAGTGGTGGACCTTGAGTAAAACCAACTGGCGCTCTTTGATTTTGTGGAAAACTTTGACCAGAAGATCCCTGATCTAGAGGGGCTCCCTGCGCAGGAAAAGATCCTTGACCCATGGGGAGACCTTGGTTAGGATATGTCCCTTGTCCAGGCAAGAGTGGCTGTCCAGGTCTTTGTAGTTGAGTAGAAATATTTTGACTTGGCATAGATTGCTGTACGGGTTGGGTTTGTTTTGGAGGACCAGCACTCATTCCCTGAGGTGTTGGTAGTTGATTGTGTTGACTTTGTAATTGAGCAGGATGTTGTCCAAACTGATTCTGGGTAGATGATGGCAAACCCGGTGCTCCAGCCGATTGGAATGTTGGAACTCCTGATAATGGGGTCTGTCCAAGCTGGTTTGACAATGGTTTAGGTGGAAAGTTTTGATTTGATGTTGGAATGGGACCAAACTGATTCTGATTCTGAGTATTTGATGGAACGTTTGGTGTAATAGTCAACCCCGAAGGAGATCTTTTGTCCTGATTCATTGGAATTTGGTCTGTAAGTACAATTATCAATCAATTCAAATAAATATATGTGCACCTAAAGGAAACTAGTTTCAAAATTGGAACATGCAATGTATAACAGACTTCATGCTTGATGAGATAGTAACTGATTCGGACAACCTTCATGAAGAATTTAGAATTCAGACATACGCAGTGTTGTTCCGGGGTCAATTTCACTTTTCTAATATAAATAAAATTATAATATAAATTCTAATATAAAATAAAACTTTTTCTAATATAAATAATAATAATTGTAGTAGTGTATTGAACAAAATTACAATTTAACTGGCTATCGACCGAAATCCTTCTGCCAGTATAACAAAATTGCTTTGAAATTACGTAGCTCATTTTACAATATAACACTAAAGAAACTATATGAATTATTCATTTATTTATTTATTTATTTATTCAAAGAAAACCTACAGAATCATATACAGTTCCAAATGGCATATAAACAATAATAAAATA
>WOGP01000580.1:12634-23393 GCA_015342065.1 Leptinotarsa undecemlineata | reverse complement strand
TGATTACTTCCTTCCTTTCTTTGGAAGATTCCCTTATCCTCTTTTTTTGTATCAAGATGGAGTAGTAGAAAGCCAAAAACTTTCTTTCCCAAAAATTTATTTCTTCATTCGAACACGCGCTCCTGCTGCCTTATTTGTAACCCTTCCTTATGCGCCTGCTGCCTTCCTTGGGCTTGGTAGCTGATTTTCAGGCTCCCTCTCCGAAATCGGAAAATATCAATGGTCATTTTTCTAAACAATTGGCTGATTGATCCCAACGTTTAGATGAAATAAATATAGTTTAAAAATACTAAAAAACACGATTTTATAGCACACGAAACTAAAAAATGAAAAATAAATATAGTTTGAAAAACTAAAAAACACGCTTTTAAAGAACATCGAACTAAAAAGTTTAAAATAATTTTTGTTAAATGAGATTAAAACAATGACGAACGAAAAAAATTAGTATTATTGTGAAAAAAGCGTGGGCGCTTTGTGCCATATTTTTTGTATATCACGCGCCCGTCGCATTTTTCACAATAATACTAGTATTTTTCGTTCGTTATTGTTATAAGCGTATTAAAAAATATATTTTAAATTTTTTAGTTCGACGTCTTCAAAAGAGTGTTTTTTAGTTTTTTTTAACTATATTTATTTAATATCAAAAAATACTTGTGTATATTTACGGTACTATTGAAAAATTTATTCATATAGTTGATGAATTCATACCTGACCTTTTCAGGAAAATTCACTCATTAGAAAGTAGACATATGAGTAGGTAATATGTTAGAGTATAAAATGGTTGTAATTTAGAAGTAACTTTTAGTTTACGCTTGAGGAAGCTATTGTATAGCGAAACACGTGTCGCGGTTTTTGTAAAACCCTTTATAGTGAAAATCATACAATAAACTATATTAATTAGTTTTAATATGAATTTTCATCAAGAATCGGCCAGTTTAATATATTTGCTGATTGATCTAAGATTCAAAATGGAAGAGAGAAATATCTACTTTTACAAAAAAATATATTCATATTTACTCACACACGCACGTACACAGACACACACTTTTAGTATCCCAGTTGTCCTGTAGCATTATTGATTTCTAAGACCCGAAAGATATAATATTAGTTAGTTGTTCACTTTTCTTGTTGCTATAAATGAATAAGAAAAAGAAAATGATGCTTGAAATTTGTCTAGATTCATAAGGATTAATTCGTGACTTCTGATATTGTAAACTGAAAATTCATTTCATCACGTTGTTTTAAAAAGAGTATGGGAATTTTGCTAATCAAAAGTTCTGGAAATCAAATAAGTACTAATGAATTCTGCTAATTACATTGAATGTTTAACGAATCTAATTAAAACAACATATTTCTCAACCACAGGCAGTAGCAATAACATTTATCAATAATTCAGACATATCTTAATTCAATTTTTCAAACTAGCTTTGTATAATTTTTGTGTTATTTTGCAGTTCCTCTTCTCCAAGTGCCAACATTCCACTACAACGAATAGTCCAATCTGTGAAACATACTAAACGAAGAGGTTCAAAAGTTATCAAAGAAGGTTGGTTAGTCCACTTCACCAACAAAGATAAAATGGTAAGGTCATTTCAACACTCAAACACCAACGATTTGTATGATAATTTGGTTATGGTTATAGTATATGTGCTTCCTCAAAAATTTGAACAAAATTACAGATAAAATTCTTCATGAAAGAACTGACTTTGCG
Source organism: Leptinotarsa undecemlineata (assembly GCA_015342065.1). Classification (NCBI taxonomy): domain Eukaryota; kingdom Metazoa; phylum Arthropoda; class Insecta; order Coleoptera; family Chrysomelidae; genus Leptinotarsa; species Leptinotarsa undecemlineata. Next base: position 21,682 of record WOGP01000580.1, on the reverse strand, counting down.
CAGTTTTGAAGAATGTGTTACTGTTGTGCAGAAAATAAAGAAACTTGATATATTTAATTTTATTGCTTTCTAGTAAGAAGTGATGAAGTAGATGTTAGTATCGCAGTCGATTTTCTGGGAAAAGCACCAACCACAATTCTCACACTAAAATCCACAATGCCGGATATTACTTTTTGACAGCGTCTATTCAGGAAAATTTTGAAACAAATCAATATCAACAAGACGTCTGGCCTTGATGAAGTGCCTGTCACCTTACTTAAAAAGTGCGCAAATGAACTAGCACCGGTATTTTGCAGACTTTTCAACCTGTCTTACAAGAAAGGCCAAACGTCGATGCTATGGCTTGTCAGATCATTTTTGTGAATGGCTCTTCAGCTTCCTGAAAGAACGTTCCCTGCAAGTGGCCGTTGATGGATATCTCTCAAATACTTTCACCATCAACGCTGGTATTCCCCAGGGATCCATATTGTCTCCAACCCTCTTTTTACTATATCAACGACTTATTGTAAAAAACTAAAAATCCAAAATATTTTTCTGCCAACGACAGCACACTTGTCTCGTCATTCAATTTAGATTCCAGGATATCGGCTACGGAGGCACATCTTCATTGGCAGCAGGAGGTTGCATATCTTATTGAGATGTGATTTTGAATTGGGGTGAAAGTAACCAGGTTCAATTCAATGCCACAAACACCCAGGCACCGGTCTTTCTGCTTCGATAAGTTTTTTGGTGGTTAAAACGGACAACAATATGTCTTGGAACATTCATGTCGCTGGAATTGCAAAGGCTGCTTCTCAAAAGCTTAGAACACTGCTCCGAGCCAGAAAAGTATACACACCTGGATTCCATCCAGAAAAGAGCCATTCGCCTGATTGGAGACGTAAACATCACGTGCAACCCTGATAGCCTGGAATATCGAAGAAAGGTTGTAGATTTGTCTCTCTTGTAGAGTTACTTTTACGGGAAGTGTTCAAGCGACTTGGCACATTTCAGAAATAAGCGACGGACTGTGGCTGGTCATCGTTTTGAGGTTCAACTCAGTAAATCTCGAACTTCACTGTTCTTTCGTTTGGAGAATGGCGTTTATGTGGAATAAACTTCCTGAAAACGTTTTTCCGAATGAATTTAATCTCCAGCGATTCAAATCCAATGTGAATCGCTACTTTCGCACAAGCACCGCTCTGAGAGCGCCTTAAGTGTTTTTCTGTAGTGCTTGTGTTTTTTCCTTAAAAAGAAAACTTGATTATGTTCAACAAACTTAATAATTACCTAAAGATTGAAAGGAAGTCTCGGATCCTCTTTGCATACACTAGACTTTTTTCAAAAATAAGCAAATTGCTTGTCAAGTTACTAGCGGTACTGAAATAATAAGGATTTTTGATATTTTTTTACTCAGTAAATCTTACAAGTAGCAGTAAGAACCCTCATACCCCTTACAGAAAATCTTGGCAAACTACACTCAAGCTGTCTCTGGCCTAACTATGATTTATCACATATTACATCTTTAGACGTAATTCGAAAGGTAGGCTGAATATATCAAACCAGGTGAAGGGTTTGACAGGTAATCACATTTTTGGAAATAGTAATACCAGACAATCTAAAAATTGCTTCACTCCCTCATATATAAAAGAATTGGGGAAATAGGTTTGACCATCAAAATCAGTCGCTCTTCTTGCTTTATCAAGGAGTAAAATTAGTGAAAATTTCACTAATTTTTCAATGGCTCTTCCCATGGTGCTTCGCTAATGCAGTATATACTATCTTCTTTCTTTTTCTTTCACCTGCACACATATTTCTGCCCAGAAGTATTATTGTTTTCCTGGATTATGTGAAAAGATTTTTTTCAGCTTGGATGTCAATCCCCATATCGTTGGGTGAAAATTGTGACTATTTTATTGAAAAAATTCAAGGCATTGTTAATGTGTGCATATAGTGATTGTTCTGAATTCTTTATATTGCTTAGCTATGTTAATAGTTATTTTTGTAGATACGAAGACATTTTTGGCGACTAGATACAAAGTCAATTGTGCTATTTCAAAGTGAAGAAAGTTCCAAATATTACAAAGAAATACCACTCTCTGAGATTTTGACAATAGATACAGCAAGACTCAAGCAAGGAGGTAGGTACTGATCTATTAAAATACTTCTGGTCTCTTTCAACACTTCCAAAATGGCATTCTAATGCTCCAATTGTCAAATCGCAGAATATACCACTTTTTTCTTGAATACCAGCATATTTAGTTTATTTACTATTAACTGAGGTTTGTTCTATGTCGTAATATTATTCTTACTATCAATTATATCTATTCATTAAATTGATATAAATTCTGAATTTTTAATATTAATTAAAGGCATTTTGTAATTTTTTCATTATCAATTCATCCATTCAAATAAATTATTTCTGATAAAAAATCTCTGGAGCCGAATTATGTTACTATGATAAAAACATACTCTCTTGTGTCAACAGTTTACGGAATTGTTTGTAGTTTTGGATTTTTCGTCTGTTTTGTAGGCACGAATGGTTGGAATCTTCAGAGGTCTGTGTAATTGCTTTCAAGGCTAAAAGTACAGGGTGGGGTGTTTGGCTAGTAGAATTTGCTTAGTTGGATGACTAAACAAACCACACATGACTGGTCTGGAGTGACCTCCACCTCCTGACCGACCAATCATAAATAAAGCTTGCGTCCACAAGCCTACCTCACAAGTACACAAGTGTACCTCGAAACTTGAAAATGTTAACACAAACCTGTAAACAAGACAGCCACTTGCGACGGAGGAATGTCAGGAAGAAATTTCAACAAAGGCCTAAAAACCCAAAAACACAAACACTTTCAAAAGTAGATACGAAAGCTTAACTTTCTATAGTTTATCTTGCATTTATATTATTATTACATAAACCAGAAAATATATTGTCATACTTACCGAAGATTATTTATAGTTTTTGAGAAATAAAGCTTTTGTCTTTCTACGTTTCCATCTTAATACAAAAAATATGGGAATCTTCCAAAGGAAGGAAAAAAGCAATTTATTTCAGAATAAACTCTGAAATTAATTGTGTAGAGTAAACGCATGCCTAAAGAAGCCTTTGAATAGCGAAACACGTGTTGCGATTTTGTAAAACTGTTTAGTGAAAAACTCACAATAAAGTGGTTTTTGAATATGATTGCTTTCTTTCTTTGGAAGATTTCTACATTTTTTTTGTATAAAGATGTGGAAGTAGAAAGCCAAAACCTTTCCCAAAAATAGATCCTTCCTAATAATATACCCTTTTCAATTTATTATTTATGGTCTCATTACATTTCAGAATATATGCATTGTTTTGAAGTAAGAACTGCCAACATAGACTACTTTGTTGGGCAGGATCCTTTGTACGATCTGCAAGATGGAACTTTAGTTAATCTTCCACCTCCTGATAGTGGTGTTGGGGCTTATCTTGCTAAAAGTTGGGAATCTACCATTCGACAAGCAATAGTACCTGTACAAGCCAATGCAAGTGAGTAAAATCTCAATTCATTCCAGATTGGTCATTGAACCAGATGATGGTGTAAGGTGGCTCAAAGTTAACGTTTGTAGTTATCTTATATACTTTTCACATTTTCAGAACATGAAGAAACAAGTGCTAGCGAAGAAAACATAACGGATATGAGTCAGATTTATCAGATTTACCCGGATGAAGTTCTTGGATCAGGACAGTTTGGTATTGTATATGGTGGGGTACATAGAAAAACTGTGAGACCTGTTGCAATCAAAGTACTACCAAGAATACCACAAAAAGTTCTTTTTTTTTTCACTTTTATTTCGTAGGTCATTGATAAATTAAGGTTTCCAACAAAACAAGAAGCTCAACTCAAAAACGAAGTAGCCATTCTTCAGAACTTGTCCCACCCAGGGGTTGTTAATTTAGAGCGTATGTTTGAAACACCCGAAAGGATATTTGTTGTTATGGAGAAACTCAAAGGTGATATGCTGGAAATGATATTATCACATGATAAAGGCAGACTGACTGAAAGAGTCACAAAGTTTATAATTACTCAAGTGAGTTTCTTTGTAACTGTTCCTTTTCAGATATGAATTTTTATTGATTCAACTTTAATTGATTATATCAACTGTGCTTTTTACTGATAATCATTTGGAAAGATTTTCAAGTCAATTTCTTGAAGAATAGCAAAAAATATCACAATGTTACCAAAGATGTTTAAGTGTTGTGGAGTTTTAATATATTGTTACATTTTTCTCCGTGGGTTTATCAATAATTGACTACACTGTATAATAATCAAACTTAACTTTATTTCACTTTAAATACAACAAAACGCTTTAACTAAAACTTCAATTATCACTCAAATGTCTATCACCTTACTAGATACTCCGCGTACCGCACTGTTACTTCTTGACTTTTTCGATGGGCGAGTAGACGGCGCAGATATTTGGCAATCGAAGACCATAGAAAATTCCTCGAAATTTTATCAAAGCTGGTGGAATATTCTCCAGGACTCCATCAAAGCCCGTGCAAAGACTAGAATAATCTAGGATGCGCGCGGCCTTGACCACGTCACAGTTGATTTATGCCTACCAGTGGCGGTCGGCCGTTATTTTCTTTAGGGCATGATTTACAACAATATTTCAGTTATTTAATGTTTGTCAGCATTCAAAGTAATTTATTTACCATGTTTCAAATAACTGAGCGTCAAGAAGCTATTGAAGCAAAAAACTGAAAGACTAGTTTGACTCGAATCTCTTATTCCCATCTTATATCGTATCTTATTGTAGATAAATCCAAGACATACATTTGGAAAAAATCGTCAATGTATTTAATTTTGAATTTCATGAAATATTAGTTGAAGATAGTAGTTTAAAATTCAATTACCTGTGACACCAACTCTCTACTAGATGTTATGAAATACGTGGCTTATTACAAATACATTGCTTATTATTACTCGTTTGGTTTCATTGTATGAGGTCTGTTAAAAAAATAAGGTGAATGTTCAAATTTCGCAGGCTATCTACACTCGATTAGCGATTTTTTTTTATGTTGGTACACTCTTCTCGAACATATGTTCACAGTTTCAGCCGTTTAGGTTAGAGGTATGAATGTTGAAAGTGTTTAGCGTGTTCGGCCATTTTCTGCTATCAAAAAAAATTATCAAAGAATTTGCATCAAGAAATGGAATTAAATTCTCAAAAACACTTGAAATGTTGAAAGTTGACTGAGTCAGAAAAATGTTTACAAGTTGTTCAAGCTTTTCACAGAAGTTCGAGAAGATGTGAATGACGACGCTCGCCCTGGACACGAGCACTTCAACAACTGATGAAAATGTTGAGAAAGTGAAGAAAATTGTTATGGAGAATCGTCTAATCACTATTAACGAAGTTGCTAAGGATGTCGGCATATCGGTTGGCTCATACTATGCAATTTTTTCGGAAATTTTGGGCACGAAGCGTTTGATAGCGAAGTTCGTTCCAAAATTGTTAAGTTTTGACAAAAAAATCTTCCCATGAGCATCGCTCAGAAATTGTCGAATGACGTCAATGGCGATCCAGATTTGCTTTGAAGGGTCATAACTGGTGACGAATCATGGTTATAAAACCAAAATCAGAGAACAATCGTCCCAATGGAAGAGCCCAGGAGAGTCAAGACCAAAAAAGCACGCCAATTTCGATCAAATGTCAAGGTTTTGCTCACTTCTTTTTTTTTGCGATAACCGTGACTTAGTACATCAGGAGTTCTTGCCACATTGCCATATGGTTAATATGGAGTATAATCTTAAGGTTATGTGTGAGAAGCAATACGAAGAAAAGTCCGGTATTGTGGAAAAACAATTCGTGGCTTTTGCATTACGATAATGCACCTGCTCACAAACAACTACATAATCATGCTTCAGCCACCACATTCGCTAGAGTTGCCCCCCTGCAACGTTTTCCTGTTTCCAAAATTGAAGATACCCATGATAGTACGGCGTTTTGCGACGATTGAGAAGGTAAAAACTGAACCGATGAGAGCTCAAGGACATACCAAATAGTGCGTATCAGAACTGTTTTGAGAATTGGAAAAGACTCTTTCACCAGTGTACTTATATCTGAGGGCGACTACTTTGAAAGGGACGAAATGATAATTGATGAATAAATTAATATTTTTTGAGAAAAATAGAAATTTACCTTATTTCTCGAACACATCTCGTATGTTGTTATTTCAAACAACTAATGATTTAACAGCCTGGTGTATACATGAAGCAAAGCGTGGAAGCCATTGGAAACTTTTTTTATCTGTAACAGAATTTCGACAGGGATCGGTTGTTTATATTGGAAAACAGAATGAGCAATTTGACTATCTTTCCTTTATGTTATGTTACACCAGGCAAAGAAACGATTTTGAATTGTTCTGACCCTGTAACGTATTCAAAAAACACTTTATTGTGAGATTTTTGCTGAACAGTATTACAAAAACGCAACACGTATTCCGCCATACAATGGCTTCTTCAGGCGTGTCTTTACTACTAATAAACTTACTTTACTAGTAAACACACGCCTAAAGAAGCCATTGTATGGCAAACACATGTTGCATTTTTGTAAAACTATTTAGAAAGTGTTTTTTGAATACGTTAATTATGGATTTTCATCAAGTATTGGCCAATTCCATCGTATATGTTCTGACCCTGATAAATATTCAATTATGTATTACTGATCTGATGTTTAGATATCTTTCATTCAACATAAGGAGCATGAATAACCATAACACTTAAAGAGAGCTGAAAGAATTTCTTCATGAGAACTCATAATTGCTTAACAGAGTTCTGTGATGATAGTTCCACTAAAAACAGCACCAACTCTAATAGTTACTGTGTTTATTTTCCAAACTACTCCACAACAACAGTCTTGGTCTTAGGAAATAACAATAGACTTTGATATTTGCCTTCTTGAAAAGTCGGGGATTCACAACAACACTTTACATTTCTTAATTTACTTATCAACCATGTTTGAAGAATATACATGGCCTTCAGATATGTCCCTGATAATATTTTTCTCAATATTGCCTTACTTAAGTGGAATGTAACGAGTCTTTAGACAAGAAAGTGTAGTAGATGATGGATGGATAAAAAAAATATGTGAAAGGCAATCAAATATGTATTTATTTTAAAAAATTAAATCATTTTAATTTGATCAAGCGAGAGTCTTACAGTATCATAAATTGTTAGGACCAACATTGTATTAACAATTGTATTTTTTTATATTTATTAATTATCTTAACTGTTATATTCACAGATATTAGTAGCTCTAAAGCATTTACATAGTAAGAATATTGTCCATTGTGACTTGAAACCTGAAAACGTACTACTCAGTTCAGATGCCGAATACCCTCAAGTAAAACTTTGCGATTTTGGATTTGCCAGAATCATAGGAGAAAAATCATTTCGAAGATCAGTTGTAGGAACACCAGCTTATTTAGGTGAGCATTTTAGACAAAACCAAAGTCATTAGGTGTCTATAGGCACAACTGAAATCTTGTTATTTACAAAATTATTTTTAACTTCAAGAAATCAATGTTATGTTTATTTTCAGCACCAGAAGTTCTTCGAAACAAAGGCTATAATAGATCTCTGGACATGTGGAGTGTGGGTGTTATAGTTTATGTTAGCCTCAGTGGCACTTTTCCCTTCAATGAAGATGAAGATATCAATGAACAAATCCAGAATGCTGCTTTTATGTATCCGCCAAATCCTTGGAAGGAAATTTCTTCAGATGGTAATAGTCATATTCGTTAGAAATTTAAAAAACATACAGCATGTATAATTATAGTTCATTTAAACTTTTGCAGTTTTGTTCGATTTCATATTTATAACTTATTTGCGAATGTATTACAAGTTAGGCCTTTTATATAATTTAATTCTTTTTTTTTTCAGCAATCAATCTCATCAATAATTTACTTCAAGTGAAGCAGAGGAAAAGGTACACAGTTGATAAATCATTGGTGCACATCTGGTTACAGGTAAATCAATTCAGTACATACTTTATAGACAAAAAATCATTGTGCATTATTGAAAACTATGTTTAGGCAGAGCAGAAGGCATAAATGAAAAGGCATTAAAAATGCTCTAATGAATTATAATAATGTAACGATTAATATGGCATTAAATAATTTTTTATTTGATTATTGTTCAACTCCACACTGTACAACAAAATTAATACCAGCAAAAATGTTTTTTGGGAGAGAGTTACACAATAATTTTAATAATAATGATAATAACAATTTATTTTTCTAAGAAACATACAACGTTTATAGCAGAGGAAAAACAATAATTCAAAAAACTAACTACAATATCGAATGATCAATTAAATTTGAAAACTTCTGTCTCAGAAGCTCACAATATGCAAAGTTACTACTATAAAGATAACAGGCGGTTATTTTAAAACGCATAGAAAAAGCATTATACGTGGACTTGAAAAAAAAACAAGGCAAATGTTCGAATTTCGCGGACTATGTACATTCGATTAGCGATTTTTTATGTTGGTACACATGTCTCGAAAATATGTTCACAGTTTTAGATGTTTAGTTTGTTGGTGAGAGGAATTAAAAGTTTGAAGTGTTTTACGTGTTCCAGGATTTTCTACTATCGAAGCTTTTCACAGAAATTCGAGAAGATGTGAATGACGACGCTGGCCCCGGACGCCCCAGCACATCAACAGTCGATAAAAATGTTGAGAAAGTGAACAAAATTTTTCGGCTCTTAGCGAGAGTATGCGAATCAAGCGAGAATCAGTGTGAAAGTCATTTTCCGGTTTTTTTGCCGTGGTCTGCAGGTGTTTATACCTGACGTTTCGTCTACTACTGCGGTATACATTATCAAAGGCGATATAGTAACGGTAGCAGTGCCTGAGTTGGTACTCCCGTTGTTACGAACGCAGTAACTAAGATGCTGGTAAATGAATCTGGTTTTATATTATTGTTAGTGATGTTAGATATGTATGTTAGATTACCTGTCCTTGTTTGTGTACCTTCAAGGACAGGTAGCCAGATTTTATTAAATTTTCATTGCCTCGTCTTTTTTATTTTAT
>WOGP01000580.1:0-12624 GCA_015342065.1 Leptinotarsa undecemlineata | reverse complement strand
TTGAAGTTATTCCTGTTTTTTTGACTTTCTATTGCCTCTCTATATACTCTTGGATAGTAATTCAAACCCACAGGGAGAACCACTTCGGGCACTGCGACATTCACCATATCGCCTTTGATAATGTCTACCGCAGTAGTAGACGAAATGTCAGGCTTAGAAACCTGCAGACCACGGCCAATAAACCCGGAAAATGGCTTTCACATCGATTCTTGCTTGCTTCACATACCACTCTTCGCTAAGAGCCGCGCGACACCGAGTTATCGTGTGCATGCCTCTTTCCGGTTCCGCAAATCTTACGGATCCCGCGCCCGTAATCCCGCAACACGCGGGATTGGAAAATGATGCGAGATCCAGCAATACTGAGATGTCGGTATTCCGTGCACTTTATAAATGGCATTGGCCTGTCAAATTTCATTGATAATATTTTTCTGCTCAAACTTCTAAAAAAAATTTCAAGTTGTCTGTCCTTCCTCTAAAAAAATATTTATTGAACTCATCAAAAGCAGAGTATGATCAATAAGAGTAGGTCGGTCATTAAGAGTAGACCTTCCTTTTCGTTGAATATAAGTTAAATTTAAATCTGTATAAATTAAACTTCTACAACATATTTGGATCCACAAAAAATTATAAATCTCGATAATTAGTTGAAAATAAACTTTTTTTTTCAGGACTACGAAACATGGTGTGATCTGAGGACCTTGGAAAACCAAGTGGGTGTGCGATATTTAACACATGAATCGGATGATGCGAGATGGGAGCAACATAGATCTTCCCAATGACCTGAAAAGAGTTGGCTTCACAGTGTCAAAAAGTGCCTTCGTGGTCTTAGGACATGAGAAACCAAAATTCGAATATGTATTACTAGCACAAGGAATTGGACTACCTTAGTGAAGCATTTAGAACTGACGGTTACTGGAAGTATTAAAAACAGTTTATCTAAGAGTAGCATTTTACAGAAAACCTCATGATTGATTTGCAAAAAACGAAGTAGAGGGCATTTCATTATGAAATGCGAATCCGTTATGGGTAGATAAGGGACATCCAGATAGTTCCAAGTAACCTATATTTTTTCAAAAACTACACCTCACGATTTGATATTCACAAACTTCCTTTTTGTTGTTTGTGAAGATCAAATCGTGAGGTGTAGTTTTTGAAATTACTATGGATCTTCATCAAGTAACGGTCAAATCAATCAGGGAACAAACTATATTTAATGGAACTCAGATTCTTCAGAACCAAGATACAGGATAGTTGATCTATTTTGATCAGTTCATTAGTTCTTCATCTACTACGACAAACCCCAGTTCAACTTTTTTTCATATTTGATACATATATTCTTCTTCCAATCTAGTGTCGAGTACTATATAAATAAGTAACCCATGTCCGGATTAAAAAATTACTTACTTCTCAAAAAACACTTGGTTCATTAATATTTTAAAACTTTATTCGAATTTTTACAAAAGAACAGGAACAATTGAGGTAATTTTAATATTTTCAGTATTTCTTCACACAATTTTAATATTTATTAATTTGACTCAGATGTAAATATTTTGGTAATAGGGTGTACTAAAACATTTTTCTTCCTGAGTGACCATATTGGATAAGCATTAGTTGAGGCCAGGTTTTATATTTCATTGTCGTCAATCATTTATATTTCATTGTTGGTGATCATGATTGCCGTCACAACTATCAATGTCATTAGACAAATGAATTAAGATATTTGACATATTTTAACCATTTTATAGAAAATAGTTTTCAATCAAAAGGTAAAACCCAGCTACCACTTAAATCCTTATTGAATCTTATTTAAGTGACTGCATACAAAAAGTAAAAATCGTCACAGATAATATAGGTGGGTAGTCAGATACGTAGAAAAACAATATAGGAATTTCATAGGGAAGCATAACCGAGCTTATTTCATTCATGGTTTTTATGAATGATATTTTGAAGGATAAAAATAATGATCCTTATCAGATAACAAAATATGCTGATGATTAGAATCTACTGATAACGGACAACGATTTTCCAGATTTGATAATTCAATTAAACAAGCTGATAACGGACACTTTTTTTTAACACAACAATGAAAAATCCAAACGGCAAATGAAATGAAATTAAAAAACTATACAATATTCATAGGATAGGACCATAGTGAGTCGGTCTACTCGACCGTTCACCGCAACCTGCAAGGGTTTATTGTGGCTCACACCTATTCATACTCGACCAAATAAACCCAGATTCTTAACGAAGCCCATTAGTTTGTATAGTGAGTGGTCTTTCAGGTCAGATGATAAGAGTATGTCTCTGCCGAACTCTAAAAACCTGATTCGGTCCCCACCGGGCCGGCACAAAGTATGTGCTCTGCTGTTTTATCATTTTACAAACAGAGGAGACACACACTGTCTTACGACAGACCGAGTCTCTGCATTTGATGATTCAAATGATAGTGACCTGTAAGAAGGCCTGTTAGGCATCGTAGTGAATTCCTACTGTAGTCCAACAACTGTTTGGTATCAAGCTTCTAAGGGTGAATGAACGCCTTGGAGTGAGCCAATTCTGGAAGATTCTGCCAGAAGTCCATACATCTTCTTGCATTCCAGGTGTTCAATATTTGTTTGGCAAAGCCTAAAGCGATGCCAATGACAGGTTTTGATCCGATGAAGCCGCTTGCAGCACCCTCCTTTGCAAGGGAGTCAACAGCCTCATTGCGTTCCAGGCCAAAATTCATAGGATTCTATATTCATGAGCACTTCCATTGGCATACATATCTAATTAATTTAGGCACAAAACTTGATAAAACATGTAATAGTACTAAAGTTGTAGTTTAGGTCTATAGACCTAACCTACAACTGTAAGTAAATATTTGAATGAGAAATTATTAAGAATAATTAATTTCGCCATTAGAAGTATTTTTAAATTGAATTCTTGGAACCAGAAAATCTAGTTCACAATGAAGAAAAAAAAGAAAGGGAAAATCGCTTTTCAGGATGTCTTAGCGAAGACGGGAGAGTGGCAGACTGGGGCATGAAGTATACAGAAAGCCAACCCATACGAACCAATATTTGAGCAAACACTTCAATCATCATTCGCAACAGAAAAGAGAGGTTATTAAGACTCTGATAGATATATCTACCGAAAAACTAGAAAGCAAAGCAATTCTCCTCTAGTTATTAATGTTTAATGGATGTTTTTTCAAAAGGGGAATACCACCGATGTTTTTCAATACTTTTGTAAAAACTTCGGGTATAGAGATATTTTTTCAATTGCTTGAACGATTCCCACATTTTTTTCATAAAGATGGAAAAGCAAAAAGCCAATACATTTCTTTTCAGATCTATATTATGGAGATATTCATTACTGCTTTTATTACTTGGGAACGAACTTGTTGGATTCGCAGTGTTAATAAAAAATTGGCAAGTACTCAAGACGGATACTTTCATTTTCGGAAGGTCTTTTTCTTAGAAGTGATTGATGTTTCAGGTAATTATTGAAGATATAGGTACCATATTTCCCACCATTATCTGTTCTCAACTTCTTAATATTGAGATTAATCTGATTTTCCACCATTGCTTTTGAATTTATGAAAGAGTTTAATTTTGTTTTGAAAAAGTTATTTAAAATCTTCCCAAACAAGTTTATCTAGAATATTATCCAAATCAGAACTAATATGTAGGTTTTATCACAAACTTTGACCACCCCTACATCCCTTTTTTTATTGAAAACGTGTTCAAAGCTGAATTTTCATTATTTATAGTTTTCAAACTCCTACTTGCCCATAAACAATTACATCACTTTTGAACAAATCGCAGCTTACTGTATACAAAATCAAAACGATGGAAAGAGTGCCAGTTATATTTTATCAGAAAATCATATTTGATCGAACAAGTTGTTTTGAATCTTCTCGAATGATTATTCCTTCAAATTTAATCCCGATTTTGTAAATTTTGAGATTTTTAGAAATGGTTCACATGAAAAATCAACCCAATTCCATAAATGAAGGAAAAGATATAGACAAGTCAAAGTCAATTTTTTCATATATATTATACATTCAAACAAAAGGAAACAAAACAATTCAGCAATTATTACAAGCAAATTTTTTTCTCATAATAACTGTCTGAATAATTTTACTACTGATATTTACCTACAAAATTATATTCTATGCAACGATATTTTCTCAGTAACGCTTATGTCAAAACAAATTTCTGAATATAAATGTCAATATTTATCTCTGTATCTTGTAGTGTGATTGAAATAGCAATGAAGCGATTTCGAAAGCTTTTACAAAGGAAAAAGTGTTTTATCAAAGCCCTCTTTTTGTTTGGCAGCAACCCTGTTAATGTTTTTGTTCTAAATCAATAGTGAGTGTCCCTTGTCTCCCCATAACGTATGCGTATTTTCCAATAAAAAATTAAACGAAAATGTCTCGTATTCAACTGAATACTAATATGTCCTTAAATTAGAAATTTTTTTCAAGAAAGGATTCTGAGAGATTTTCAGTAATGTGTCTACTTTTTGGTAAATGACGTAAATCCTGATACTCCAAAAAATATCATTTCTATTCAGTTTTCTATCAAGACTACTGGCTGAACAAATTTAATCATTCCTGAATTCTTATTTATTTTTTTATTTATGTTATTTAATATGTGTATTATTTTTGTGTTTTATTTATACAACTTAGTAATTGAATAAAATTTATGAATTTTACATAGTATTTATTTTTCTCTTACCTTATATCAGTACAAAATTTCACTTCAATTCAGAATACAACACTTAGGTTCATAACGGTATTAATTATTTTTAAAAACTTAAATACCTACTATAAACGAATCATCACACATCAGCTGTTACAAGTTGGTACCGATTTTGACCTTTATTCAACAAGAAACCTTGAATATTGAGATTCTGTAGAACTGTAAAAAAATTGTTTTTTCCAATTCCTACCATTTCGCCCATTTCTTTCAGTTCATTTGTGGAAAATAAAGCTTTTGATTCTGTATCAGACCTTCGCTGAATTAACCTCAGTAACTTTGTAATCTAAAAATTATTGAAATTTTACTAATCATAAAATTTACTAATCATGAAAAAATAAAACTCCAATACCTACCTGACTCTTTGTGCTAGTTCCAGTACCGTTTTGCGATCTAGTTTTGTCTAATATTCCAGAACTGTCTGTAAAAATATCTATTAGGCTGAATTTCATTATTTCAATCACGTCTTCGGCGTCTTCCTTAGTAGCTTCTTCTCTTAATTCAGCTTTGGCTCTTGCCTGAAATAATGTAGATATTAGAAGTAATTATTATCAATAAGATAAAGAAAACTTTATTAAGGTAATTCAAATATACAGTCAATAATACATATTTCTATCTCCAGACTTTTGGATAGGCGTTATGTAACATGATTCCCATATGAGAGGGACCAAAACTGAGTGAAGCTGTAGAAAAAATAAAAAATAGTGATCTTCATGAGATTCCATTCTGTCCTGTAACTTTATTTGGATCCAATTGAGACAGTTTATTGAAAATAATTTCTGAACAGATTATATAACTATTCGACTATTATATCATCACCAAAAGTGTTTAATGTTTGTTTAAAAAAAAATCTGTTTTTCCGTTAATAAGCTGTATTTATTGTATTCGTTTCACTAATAATATTCTTCAACAGATTAATTGTAAACTAATCAGTGACGTTATTTGACAGCTTTTACAATGAACCAGTGGAGTAAATCTGATAAAAAAAGGAACTGGCATTATATTTATATTAATATAAGACTGAATAATTGAAAGAGTAAATTAGCATTATTTTATTTGATTGTAAACAAAATGTTACCAAATACTTATATTACTGACATTAAAACAAGAGCAATAAACCTTAGTGTAGTGGATGAATCAACGAAAAATAATTTAAATAGAGTTGAATGTTGCATACGAATTTTGAAGACGTAATTTCCGAATTTGCGGCTACTAAAGCTAGAAAAGAGAAGTTTTACATATTTTACAGGAGGAGCTACTGTTTCCATGTTCTATATAAAATCATAATCAACCTCTTTAAAGTGTTTTTTCTTGGCTGGAGTGACGCCAACAATACCACCTATCCTAGTTATGCCATTGTATTCATTACAAAAAATTACATTCTGGACTCAATGAGGAATGAGTCTTAAAACATTCAAATTTGGTAGATTTACCTGTGTCAATCTGATCAGTGAATTCAGCTGTCTTGTGGTAACTGGTGTGCAGTCCCCAGTCTGGAATTGTTTTCTCAATGTTAAATAAAACGCCTTCAAGAGAGTTTTAGCTTCGTCCGATAAGTGAGATTTAACATATTTTTGAGAATATGCTATAAATTTTCTGAACAGATTATGGGGTATTAGATCCAATTTTTCTCCATTTGTTTGAAGGCGTTCTCTAAAATGATTGCAACATGATTGATGATAAAGCTATGAGAAACGTAGCTTAGTTCAATGCACATTGAATTTAATGATGAATATGTCAATACAATTCGATACATATATCGCATTTGATAAAAGTTGAAAATATTTCAAAAGTATATATAGAATAAAATGATAAGATAAAAGTCAGTGGTAGTAGGATCGGAAACACAAGTAAAAATAAACTGTTTTAACAAACAAATCAAGATCAAGATAGGTCAATTAAAAAATTATGCATATCTTAAAAAATGTTGCCAATGGTTCAGAAGGCTTTGGATTGTTCTGAAATACTCTGGTAGTTTATTATATTATAGTTTGAACTTGAAACTCGGACTCCAAAAGATCTGTTAGGGTGTTGTAATTGGGCTTTTGAACTTAGCACATTTCTATTAAGTATAGTGAAATAACCGAATCAGAAACGTCCTTTACTTATTATTAAGAAGTATTTTTTATGAAATTTAGTATTACAAAAAATAATTCGTGATTTACGCAGTATGATATACATAGCATGCTATCCAATATATCATCTCAATACCATGAGGGTTTGCTGGCCAAACTTTGATGCTATGGCTTGTCGGATCATTTTTGTGTATGGCTCTTCTGCTTCCTGAGATGGGTATCACCATCAATGCTGGTGTTTCTTGTAGGGAGCCATATTATCTCCGACCCACTTGTTATTGTATATCAACGATTTATTGTCCTGCTGACGACAGGACCCTTGTCTCGTCATTCCATTTGTATTCCAGTACATCGCCTGCGGATGCACATCTTCACTGGCAGCAGGAGGTTGCATATCTTACTAAGGATCTAGAGGTTATTTCGATATGGAGTGAAATTACCCAGATTAACTCAATGCCACGAAAACCCAGGCATTGGTTTTCTCTAAAAAGATAAATAAACGGATATAATAATGTTAGAACAGACAATTCCGCTTTGTGTATCTATGGAGCTCCACCCTAAGCATACTCTAAGCTGCTGGATTCCATCCAGAAAAGAGTCATCCGCCGAACATCACTTGCAAGCTTGATAATCTGGAACATCGAAAAAAGGCTGGAGATTTGTTTATCTTTCATAGATACTCCCACTGGAGGTGTTCAAGTGACTTGGCACATTTGATTCCACCAAGAGCGGTACATATCAGAAATATGAGACAGACTATCAAAAGCATTTAATCTCCAGCTATTCAAATCCAACGTGAATCGCTGTTTTCACACAGGCAACGCTCTTAGAGCGTCTCATGGATTTTCCTGTAGTATTTCCTTTAAAAAAATAAAGATTACAGAAATAGGCAAATGTGAAACCTCTAAAGAGTGGTAAAATTAGCAACCTAATTAATAATTAATCAGAAAATCCACCATCTAACACATTATCTACCAATTTCGAAAATCTTTGCAATTTTAATTATTTTGAGTATTTACCTCAAACTCTCTCGTCCAGTTGTAGATAATTCCAATCCAGAAGATGTATCAATAAGTCCATTGCTCTTCTCATTACCCATATGCATTCCCAATATATGTCTGGAGAGTAAAATATCCAATTGCTGAAATTGTAAAAATGAAAAATTATTCTATGTAAGATATATTTTCAAATTTTCCATATTCATTGAGCTATTACATAAGACAAAAATGCTACGGACACCAGCGTACTGAAGAACAGAGACAAGTTTCTAGCTACTGTTATTCATTGGATACGATTTGTTTAAAAAAAAATCATTTCCTATAATTCAATTTCGAAATAACCATATGCATGATACATTTTTCAACATCTGCTGTATGAAAGAAAACCCACCTCATTGGCTTGGTCGAGCAAGATGAATATCAGATCGAATCTAGACAACATAGGGGAACCCATCCTTAGATTTTCTGAAATTGTTTTGGATTTGTTGTAATGCCCCCCGGCAGGATTAGCGGCAGCTAGAATAGTTGCCCGCGTAGGCAAAGTACAAACGATGGCAGCTTTTGCTATGCTGATACTCTGTTGCTCCATCGCTTCCAAGAGGCTCTTAAAAACATATAATACTGAACAAACAACTTTCTTAAATCATTTTAGTAAAGCTAATATTTTGGTAATAGAGTAAGTAATATGTACCCAAAAATGTAAGCCTAGTTGCCAGCTTAAAAAGACTATCCCGTAGTAATTATTCCATAATTATTTTACTGATATCTCTCCACGAGATCAACTCTCCACATCCTAACCTCAAATCATACTAGTGATAAACAAGATTGATTTTTGAATGTGACAATAACACAAGGTTTTAATACGAATTACACCTAAGTGTAATTTATTATCGACCATTCACACTGAATTATTCTCAATATTACATTCTAAGGAAAATGTCGTTTATCAGAATTAGAATATTAAAATTAGAGCTTCAAAAATAGATTCTCTGTTATCTGTAGAAGTGCTCTGCGTTCAACATATTCAAATATATTGTCAAAATATTAGCTTTGCTAAAAAGAAGTAGGCCTGGCAACTCTGATATGTACAGAAATAATATAAAAAAAATCTCTTATATAGATAGTTCTCTAACTTAAACACTTCTTCGACCCAACAGAACTATAACTCTTTTATTAACGCGAATTTGATCAAATGATTTGAGTTATATTGTTTTATGGAAAGGTGACTGGATGAAACACGTGCTAGTAAGAATGTTGATTTTGACTGTGAGCGGAAAAAGTTTTTGTTGTCATTATCTATAAAGTGTTTGAACTTTTTGTTTTTTCCTTTTTTTATTTTGTCTGTTGAACGATACTATAAAGTTTTCACAAATTGATTCCTATCTAAGAATTAATCCATTCGTGAGCAACTTTACATTTCACCAGTGTCATAATAATGATAATAATAATAATAGCCTTTATTAACAGCTGAAAATTATTTAAAGGGTTAACTGAGTAAGTTCAAAAAGTAATATAGTTGCTTTATAACTACAAAGTTACAATTTGAGAAAATGAAAAAGAAAAATATAATAACATAAAATAAAAGAACTAGACCAGAAAATTAAAATTCTCCATAAAAAAACTGAGATGCAGTTTCAACAATATATTTTGGGGAATCAAAATTGATATCACACAAATTTGAAATTATTGAAAATGCTAAAGATAGGTGAATTGAGGTAAAAATTAGTTCTGGCCAGTCGGCTGTAAAAAGTGTTTTTACTTCTAGTTCTAAAATGAGGCACACAGAAATTTATATAAGATAACACCTCCATAGCATTGTTGTGCAGTAATTGAAATAGAAAAATTATTCCAGCAAGTTTTCTGCGTAATTCAAGAGTTTCAATATTGAATGTTATAGTAAGAGATTCATATGGAATACCTCTATCAGGATAGATACCATGAGATTTGAAGTAAATAAATTTTATTGAACGACGTTGAACTTTTTCAATTATCGTATTATAACAATTTTAGAATGGAGGTCATAGAGAGCAATATTCTAATTTTGACCTTACGTAAGCTACATAATGTTTGAAAAATATCTACAATTGCGAACTATAAACCTATAAACTTACAATGCCGCACTGACTTTCGATCTAATGTGTTTGAAAAAAGACAAATTTTGATTAAAATATACACCAAGATCTTTAATTGAGTTACTACATGACAGTGAAATGGTATCTACTCATTAATTTTACTAGATGACCGACATTTTCCTACTATAAGACACTAATTTACATTTGGATGCATTGAGATATAGTTCGTTAACTTCACAGCAAGTCTGTATGTTTTCTAACTGTATCATAATCTTCGACAGTCAAAATATTTTTGAATCATCTGCAAAAAGTAACTTACTACAATCGATATAACTACTGAGGTAATTAATAAATAATATGAATAGAAGTGGTCCGAGATTCCATCCCTAAGGTACTTCAGATGAAGGAATGTAATAAAGAGAATCATAGCTGTTATAACATATAAAATGTTCGTGTGGAAGTAGGATTTAATGAAAAGCACTGCTGAATTATGATGGAGTTTTTGTAGAAGTATTTTGTAGAAAGAATGATTTTGCTTTAACAAAATTTAAAATTAATATGACAATGTTGATATAAAAAGATGATACTCGGAAATTATCAATTACTTACTGCATGTTGTGTGGGCATTTTATCAAATTCATCAATACAACAGCACCCTTGGTCTGCTAACATCAGCGCTCCTGCCTCAAGCGCATATTCTCCTTCATCTCTGATCATAGTTACAGTTAAACCTGAACTTGTACTGGTATTTCCACAAACATACACACCTAAAGATAAGAGTTGTGTATACATCCTTCAAAGGAGTTTAAGGGGTCATCCCGCTGTCAACAGCATTCTCAAAAGTTGAAATTTTTGCGAGATAAGGTATAAGGTCTTACATATTAATGTGCGATTCCTTGAATGACGAAGTTTAGAGTTTAGTATAAAGTGAGGCAGTAACATACTCTTATTTTTTTTTTCGTGAATGAACCTGAAAGTTTACTGAGCAAATAAATTGTATTGTATTTATTGTATTGTTTCGAAAATCCGCTCAAGGATCAGTCGCTTATTCAAATGATTGTGACTGGGTTTCATCTTATTCATTGCTATCTCAAGGACAATGTTTGTTTGTGTTTTTTTAATGTATGCAATAATTGTGCTAAATCAGATCATCTGAGGACAGTTCATTCAGTTAACTATGATTGGCAAATAATGGAACTTTAGGTTTCAACATTCATGGAATGTTAATCGATACAAACAACCTTTGATTCATTGAAATAAATTCAGACTCAATATTATCTTCCCTAAATTGAAAAGGGGTATACTTTTTGGAAAAGAAAGGTTTTTGGTTTTTCTACTTCTCCATCTTTATACAAAAAATGTGGTTAACTTCCAACGGAAGAAAGAAAGAAATTAATTTCAAAATGAACTATTCACGAAGATGTGTATATCATGCATAGATGTTAAATTCAGATACAAACTGGAAAAAAAGCCCTCTCGAAACAACTGCTTTCATATAACTATTGAATAACACTTTAGTACTTTAGAAACAACTACTTTTATATGAACATTTGATTGTAACTAAAACAATTTTTCCTATTCAGTTTGTACTTCAAACATTCGTTATGGAATTAAATCAGTTAGCATTCCACTTGCACGGAACACTGTCAACCTCAATGGCGGACATCGATGTTTCGGAATAAAACACTTGTCTTATTGCCTCTTCAGCACCAATCTGAATGTGTTCCATGTAAGAGAAATGTCATCTCTTTCATATACTATATTGTGTAGAAATCCTATGATATAATACCATAGTGTTATGAATAAATTGGGTGATTCATCGTATAATGTTATTCAGATTGCTGCTAAAGAGGCAATAAGACAAGTGTCTTATTCCGAAACATCGATGTTCCATCATTGAAGATGACAGTGTGCCATGTAAGTGAAAGTTTATCTCTTTCATATACTGTATGTGGATATCTAATTCAATTCTTTAACAAATGTCTGGAGTACAAACTGAATAGGAAAAAGAATTTTCATATAATTCAACATTCATAGAGAAATAGTTTCTTTCGAAAGTACTCTTTTTTACGTGTTACTCGATGTTTACATGAAAGTAATTGTTTTGAGAGAGCTTTTTATTCCAGTTTGTGTATCAAAATAATTTCCATGCATTATCTGATCTACACATGTTTGTAAAGAGTTAATTTTAAAATTCAATGCTTCGGAAGTTTCCCACATTTTTCTGTATAAAGATGAAGCAGTAAAAAGCAACAACTGTTCTGTCCCAAAAATTGATCTCTCTTAAAAATATATCCTTTTCAATTTAAATAAGATCCCGTTCAGGGACTGAATCAAATAAGTGAATGAATGTCAATACGTACTATTATTGTGACATGTGTAGATTTAACTCATCTGTGACATGAAGTCGTAATGTTATGAGTGAACTGAGTGTTTCCTCTTGTAATGTTATCCATAAGAGGCAATAAGACAAGTGTCTTATTCCGAAACATCGATGTTCACTATTGAGGATGACATATACTATATTGTATACCAATTCCACAACGAAAGTTTGGAGTACAAACTGAATACGAAACAGTATTTTTTGTATAATTCTGCACTGCACTGTGTAAAACTTCATGGATGAATAAAAAATGATCTATCTATCTAGTTGTTTCGAGAGAACTTTTTCTTACAGTTTGTGTCTGAAAGTTACTTCTATGCATGATCTACACATTTATTTTGAAATATA
>WOGP01000579.1:0-23398 GCA_015342065.1 Leptinotarsa undecemlineata | reverse complement strand
TAAATTATTAACAGAAATAAAAATTAAAAGATTTCAAAACCAAGTTACGTCACGCATTTTCGATTGTTAGTATCCACAAGGGATAGGTGAAAGCACCCGAATGACCTATAAATAGTCAGATCTCGGAGGAATAAGTCCGAAGACGATTGTGGATACAAACAATCGAAACGTGACGTAATTTGGTTTTGGAATCTTTTAATTTTTATTTTTATTTCCGTTAATAATTTTAAATTTTCAGCTTTTATTAATATTTCAATTTTTATTTTTTGGTTGTAGCTTGTATGTTATTTCCTTGTTCTTTCAGTTCTTTTGTGTTTAGTGAAATTGTTATTTTCGGTTAATCTTTTAATTTTTTTTTTACTGATTTCAAATCAATTTATATTATATTAGACAATGGAAGCCCGAACTGATGTAATACACCACGAAACATTGTCAACCACCTTTCAAACAAACATCAAAATAATGTCACAGAAAACAATTTCATTGGCTGTCACGACTAAATTTTGGATGGAAAACGATGTCTTAGCATATATGTTGCTGAAACAACAAACTTGGAAAACTGGATCTAGAAATACATAGCTTTCAATTTTATATGAGACTGCTCAATTCCATAAAAATGAGGCATTCACCTGATAGAAGACCCAAACTACCTTCATGGTCTAAAACATCAAAGGAAGGTTGAGAACTTGGTTTAAAAGATTAGTCATCCCTCAGTAAAAAAGTACTATGAATATTTACATGACTTGTGCCAAATGCAATGATTTCAAAATGCTGACACATTATATACACAAGTTATATGGTGTAATTTATGATATGGTCTACTATTTTTCAAAATTCAGATGAATATTGTAATTATATTCCTAATTATAAAAGTACAGTTACAAATTATTAAAAACTTACCACAAGTCTATTGGTTACTTTGGCGGCCACCAAACCAAATGAAAGAATATATAATGATGGGTGGTTTTGATATATATCTTGAATGGATTTTTGGTATATTACAATAGCTGGAAGAAGAACCATTGAAAATGGAATGACTGGCGATAAAACACTGGTTCCCTGTTAACAGAAAACACTTTCATTATCTGGAAAGATAGATACAGGACAAGGGACGCTTTCAATGGGTTTTGGATACCTGAAATTTTGCTTTTTTTTCCTTAAGGGTGAATTAAAATCTCAGATTGATACAAAGTGATAAATAATATGAGTTCTAAAAACTGAAAACTTGCAAAATATTCAAATTGAAGAACTTACTTAATATTACAAATTATAACCTGTAAAACTACAGTTGAGAAATAGCGAATTACATATCAACATATAAATTGCAATTTAAATTTCAATTTAATATAAAATTCAATACTTAGCTGCCAGGGAAAATATTTATCAATGCATATCTTGTGGAACATTTACTCATCGGTCAAGAGAAATAAACATATTTCAATAACAACTTTCAGTCTGAAAGGTAAAATTTAAAATCAAAATAATGACAGTCCTTCATGTACATATATCTTATATTTTTTCGGTTAGTGGCAAGGTGCCTGAATTCGAAGCATATAGAGATAATGATATAAGCATTTAGCTTGTGTAAGTGATAAGTTATATGCAATTTTGAATAGTCAAAATAAAATTGCATTTATAGCAGGAGATTTTAACATATAGCTTAAATATAAAAATAAAATAGGAAGGGATCTGATAAATATAACCAAATTTTTCGACTTTCCACCAACGATCAATGAATATACCAGAAACACACCCAAAACAAAGAGCTGTGTCGATAATATTTTCACTAATTACCATGGAAAATATGAAACTAAAGTAGTCGAAAACCATGTATCGGACCATACTGCCCAAATAATCAGTTTCTATATAGACCATCAGAATAAAAGCCAATATCAATCACGCAGATTCTTTAACGAAACTAATACTGAGAAATTCAATAATCGCATGAAAGTCCATCATTGGACATGTGTATATAGTATTCGTAAAGAGAGCATAAATGAACAATGGGATCTCTTCCTAAACATCTTTAGTTTAGTATTCAATGAAAGTTTCCCTCTAAGGCAAATAAAAAGAAATAGCAGAAAAGAAAACCATTCAAATAGTAAAATTATAACGGACTGTAACAGCAGGTTAAACACCCTTTTGGTGTTGACACAACATAATGTCCAATGCAAACATATGTACAATAAGGTGAGAAACGAATACAACAATTTATTAATCAACGGGAAGAAGGACACATACTCAAAGAGAATTACCCATTCTGATAATTAACCAAAATGCATGTGGAGCATTTGCTCTGAAATAACGGGAAGAGTTCGAAATGAAGAGTGTTGCATAAAAGGTAACCCAAACGAAATAGTTAATGAATACCTAATATAAAAATTTGGTAGACGTGGTACCTCAATTACTAGCAAATCCCTCAAATATTCCGTTTCAATGTGATATCCCTGTGAATATGCAGTCGATGTTCGTGAGACCCATAACCCCAGAAGAAATAATAGAACTATCTAGAAAACTAAAAAAAATAAACATTCCAGTGGAGAAGATGAAATTCCCACTAGTATTATGAAAAAAGCTTAATTGCCATTAACGAAATCATAGCATATTTCATCAATAATTCAACTGAAGTATGGCATATTTCCAACAGGATTAAAAACTTCCATTGTGAAGCCAATCTTTAAAAATGGTGATCTAGATTGCCTAGAAAATTATCAACCAATATGAATCCCTCCCAGTTTTTCAGAATTATTCGAATTAGCAATGTCAGTGAGAATTATAGAGTTTATGAATCAATGTAACTTATTTAGTAGGCTTCAACATGGATACTTACAGGGTAGATCAACACAAACGGCCATATATCAGTTCACACAAAATATAACGAACATTATGGAAATAAAATTTATAGCTCTCGGGATGTTTTTTGATCTATATAAAGCATATGACTGCTTGCATCATCGATTAATGTTAATAAAATCAGAAAGATATGAAATAAGAGGTTCACCGCTGAAGTGGGTTGAATCCTACCTATCAGATCGCCTTCAATATGTAGAAATAAAACGAAATAGAAGAATCTATAAATTCGAAACCCTTCCCATAGACGTGGGAATTCCGCAGGGGAGTATTGCTGACTCTTTGATTCGTCATTTATTTGAACGACTTATGTAATCTATCCCTAAACCAACCAGTTCAAAAGTATCTTTACAGATGACACAAGTCTGTTATCAGTTGGTGAAACCTTCCCATAGATGGTGGCAAATAGTACAGATGTATTCATCAAAAATAACTGGTTCAATAAAAATAAACTTGTACTAAATGAATCGAAGACACTTATAATTTTGTTTAGAACAAACTAAGACAACATTGATTATTCAGTCAGGGTTGACCTTCAGAACTCTTTTTTTGAACTGTCCCACAACACAAAATTTTCAGGAATCCACACAGACGAGAACATGAATTGGACTTTTCATATTGATAACATCGCAAACAAACTAAGTGGAATATCGTACGGAATTAGAGTTACATCAAAATATCTGCGAGGCTATAAAAACAATATACACGCTTAACTTCGAATCGGTTGCTAGATACGGAATTATTTTTTGGGGTAGCAATAGAAATATCGAAAAAATATTTATGGTTCAAAAAAGAATAATATGAGTAATCAACAACTTAAATTATAATCAACCTTGCAGAACAGTATTCAAATCCACCAATATAATGACAATTTACGCGACTTATATCTATGGATGCCTAATGTTCATTTATAAAAATTCACACCCCTTCACTGAGAATATACCTGCTCATAAGTATCCCACCAGAACAAATGAAATGAATATATGTATCCCCTTCATAGACTGAGAGTAACTGAAAAAATCATCCACTATATGTCAATTAAGCTTTTCAATCATCTTCCTAACAGATTAAAGCGAACTGAGAAAATTGGAGTTTTCAAAAGAGAACTAAAAAAACTTCTCATAGACTTAGAGCCCTATGATTTGAACGCATATCTCACTGGAACATTCATTTTAAAATATTTATAAAAAAACAATCTGTACCTTCTTGTTTGTCGCCATTTCATTCTATGTTACCGACCTTTGCAATAAAAGTTTGTAATCTACTCTGAAATAAAGCTGTTTATTATTATTAAATGATCCAAAACTCCCACCTTCGAACCAATCACGATTGACGAGATACAATTCTCGATACCTTTAAAGCCAATTACACATGAGCAAATTCTCTACACCACAATCGTGGTACAATCAATGAATGAATGTCTGAATGAAGGAATGAAGAAACATTTGATTCCACAAAGATGTTTAAATCATGCATGGGATACATTCAGATAGAAACTGAAAGAAATAATCTTCCCAAAACAACTACCTCCCAGATCAACATTGAATTACACAAAAGAAAATGTACATTTTTCCCCAAAGTATTCCAAACTTGTAACTGCTAGGACAGAGGTCTAGTAAAAAATTCAGTCGTTTGAAATAAGTATAATAGTCCTTAAGAACTTCCAAGCAGATATACAAGAATTCCAGCTCACCTTACAGTTGACCCCATCACGTCCGCTGTCTGGCTGTTCAATCTTTGGTACCAGTAACCCATTTTCCTGGTAAAGCACCCTCCTGGCGTTATCATACACTTCCCTGCAGGTCCTTCTGATATCGAAAACGTACTTCCTTCCCAAAGTGGAATCTTCATTAAAAATGGAAACGATGGTCCCCTTCAGATCTCTGATAAATTGTGTGGTAACTGCACTTCTCACCGTTTCACAACTGTAAAAGGCATGCTTTTCCGTCAAAGCCCTGTACAGACTACTCGCCACGTGACTGGAATCCAGCTTGGTCTCCAGAACGGATTCCTTGTTGTCCATCGAAACATACTCAAGTTTGAACGTTCGTCTGTGCGAAGAAGCGGAGAGGATGTTAGTAAAGGAAATCAACTGTTTAGGGTGGTCCTTCTTGTAGACGGTGATGCCATGTGGGCCCACACCAACCGTAGTGCCCCCTATCGATTTGGTGCTAAACAGTTCCTCCCCGAAGGTCTCTAGCTCGGATATCTCCTTGAGCAACCAGTATTCGGCTGTAGAGCGTTTCATGCCGGCGAAGTCTTTGTGGTTGCGGATGACCCTCTGGAGAAGATCCATCGGTTTTGGCTCTTCAGTGGCTGGAGAGATGGACGAGGCTTGCACATAGAGGTTGTGCGGAGGGTGCAGAGGCCTGTAGTCTCCGGATTCCGCTTGGGCTATGAGAGCAATGAGTTTGGAAACCCCTTCCCAGTCCTTGGGCAGAAGGCGTTTCTTCAGTAGGTCTACCCTCGAATGTAGGTAGAACTGGTGTCTGGAAAAAGAAGAAACAAATATAGAAAACAAAGTTCTCAAGCCTCTTTGCCGTAGTATTTTGTCATAAGAAAGATTTTCTCCTAATGAATTGATCTTAATGTAATTATAGAGTTGAAACTTCCAATCACGGATGTCAAAACATAAAAGAAAAATATTATATTTGTATTTATTTGTAGGGAATTTTTTGGGTTAGTATAAGGGAGACATTACGGAATAGATACAACTAAAGACAAAGGGATACATGAGGTAAGGGAAATTCCGTAACATCTTTGAAGGGAAATTAATTTACACTAATGGCAGAAATACCATACCAGAGATACCATTCAATAAAATTGAATTGAAAGAAACAATAAATATCTTGGTTTTTGTAATACAAAATAGGGATTCGCCAGACTGTAAAAATGACCTCATAAGTCTGCACTATTTCAAAAACCCGACTTTGTAGGACTACAAGTTTAAGACCTATATAAATACTTGTGGGGAACTATGTTTTTTAATTTCAGTTCATAGCAGTCCTGCATAATTTTCATCTGATTATTATTGACAAATCGATTTATCGCAAGGCACCTTCTAACCTCAATCTAAAAGTTACTTTTTAAATCATGTGTCTCTTCGAATAAAGTTATAATGCTAGATTGTATTACCGAAATTTTAAAGATCATTTTTAATTTAGTAAGTAATCTGTATAAAATCTATTTTTTAGAAAAAATGTCCGTAAAAATATTGTCGTTTCTTCTACTACTGTTAATTCTGTACATTGTATGTAATACCTAGTGTTGGTAATACGCCTTTATAAAATTCTCATAAATATGTATAAGCGAATGTTAATTAATTTCAAAAAAGGCGCTCTATCAACAAATATACACCAGTTCAACCAGTTCATTAAAACGATTGACCTTATAAAAGCAGATACCAAAATTATCATCCTTGGGTAAATATTCATTTGTGACTGGTCTTGAAATGTTTAAATAAAACAAATATTCAGTTAGTTGCAAGGCGAAATGAAATTAGCAAAAAACTTATTCAATATGCAACACAATAGGAAAATTATTTGCACAAAAACGCTATTACTGGAGCATTGTCTAGGTCTAGAGACATCCTACTTCTCCATAAATATGATGTATGTTGACGACAGGAAAAGTTCATGACCGTGGGGGCGGGTTGAACTTATAAACTTGAAAAGAAGTAATAATTATTTCATTGAAAATAATAAAAAATAGTATATATTCTTATCGGTTTTGAAAATGTATTATTTATATATTCTGAAATACACCAATTCCTCGAGACGTTCACTTCAATAAAAAATTAATGGTCCTAAATAAAGTAAAAACTTGCAAATTGGTAGAATAAACATTAATTTCGCGATTATCTACAGTATTTGAACAACATTTTGCAGTGAATGTCATTTCAGATGAAGATATAAAAAAATGTATCGTGAATTGATTTTCAGAAAGCTGAGTATTAGTTGTAGATGGTGCTAATTTCATTAGTGCTCAAGTTAATTAGGCATTCATTTCAAGTGCTGATACTAATTGCATTTGTACTGGTAGAGAATAAATATATACTGTTTGTGACATGACTGTAAAATAAAATGTATGCCTCATAATAGATGAAATCAAAAACTGAGTAAACAGTTAATTTAATTTGAACTTTAATCACAATAAATTATATATAACCTCTCATCATTCAAATAATGTAGCATTCGATTTTCAATTACACTAATTATCGGCCGAGGCAAAGATGTTATCCACACCTTTGAAAAATTATCATTCACTATATGCTTGGTATTCTCAAATAATTTCATATGGTGTGAACAATCTGCTTTTATGATTTGATATCTCAATTTACTCGTAGAGGGTTTAAGCTGCCGTAGTCCTGGCAATTAAACATTGTTGAAAACAAAATTTTCTAAATTACTTGTCTCATGGTCACACATGATCATTCATGTTTCATTCCATAAAAGGCCTTACACAAAACAGGGCTTTCATCGAATCGCCATGTCCTAACAATATCATTTTTATTTTCAATGATAGAGGGGACAAAATAGAAATTGATGAATAACTAAATATTTTTCAAGAAAAAATAAATTTCACCTTATTTTTTGAACACAGTATTATTACAAAACATTTCTTTTTCACTTGAAACTGATACTAATGTTGAAAGAATCCACACGTTTTGGTGACATTCATCATTCCAATATTTCTTCACTAGACTACATGTAAATATATACTTATATAACTGCAAAACTATATTATATCTGAAATGTATGACATGAAATAATGGTACGTTTATGGAAAAAAACTTCCTTAGACTGAGAACTAAGAGTTCGACCATAAAAAAATCAGGGAGTGATTATGGAAACTTGGCTAAGACTGATAACTAAGAGCCTAGGTCAAAAGGAAAATGAGCATGCGCCAAATTGAAATATTTACAGCTGTCAGTGACCTGAGAAATTTCAAAATGATTATTTCATATTTGTACACTGGAACAAATGAATGAAATAGTGCTAAACTTCTTTTTCGTTCAAATTGATTTATTTTCAGTAGTATAGTTGAATATCAAATGAAAAATAATTGTGGTTCTTTTAACATGTACATAAGGCCTACCAGTTATTGGGTTTAGGTTTTAGGTATTGTTACATACACCCACTATAAATGTTTTTCATAAAGTTGGTTGGATAACCTAATACTTCAATGTTTGCCTACCACCCCCATTTTCTACGAGAAAACGTTTAGATAGTTTCGAACTCACCTAGTCGTTTCTTGCAGTAATAAATGTGGAGGCACCCAAAATTTTACTCTGAGAGCCAGTCTCAATGGATTCGTTGGTCCATGGCAGTGGACTTGCCTGTCTATTGGATTCCGCAAATTCAGCCACAATTCCTCCCCCTTATTGTTTTCATATTTGAGGCCGAAATAGTCAGATTCGTTGGAGATACCCAAATACTCGCATACCTTAAACAAGAGAAAAAAACCATTCATCTATTAAAGCAAGAAAATATCACATGCAATGAAAATTACCCTCGAAGATGTACAATATAGTTGGTCTATAAGAGTGTTTTGAGTAAGTTACAAAATAAGTGAAATTTATTTTATATACCTCTTTTCTTCATAGATACTCCTTTTATTGTTTATACTGATGGGTATATTGATGACCTGCGTCTAGAGACCACAACGGCCTTGCATGATCCTCATGAAGTCTTCCTGGATCATGGATCGTATTGGGCATTTATTGTATTAAGAAATGTATTCAATAAAACAAAGTCTAACTTGTAATCCAACTTAGCCTACGATGAGAATAAATCCATAAATGCAACAAAAAGGGTACGTTTTTATTTCCACCAGTTCGGTGTGGTCAACCTGTGGATTGATCATCAATTTGTTTTTATATTAGGTGTACCAGCTAGATTTGTTTTTATATCCAACAATTTGATCTACCAAGTAATATTTCTACCAACCAGAAAGGTTGCTGAGAAAGGTGAATTAAATCACAGGTTAGGTTCGTAATTATATTTATATCAACCACACTCAATATCAGTAAAAATAATTCAATTCTACATCTTCAAAGTTTATTATTATAATATGTGGTAAATAGTATTCAGTTTGTTCAGCAAAAAGGGCAGTCAAATCAGAGGCAGAACGGCATTATCTATAGTTTTGTAAAGTTAATGATTAGTGAAAAAAACTTAACATTGAAGTGAAGGTTGTTTATTTCGCTAGTATTGCTTAAATTGGTTTTTTGTATTAATTTTTCATCAAATATTTCGTCCGTCTGTAAATATCGACTGATTGACAATACAGGCTCTTGAAATAAAGTTATAATTAGTATACGTATATTTATATATTTATTTTATATACGTATTATTATATATTACAAGGTGCCAATTAAGCCCTGAGGCGCCTGGCTGGTCAAGTCCGGCCCTGTATATCTCCATACAAATGTCTTATGTCAAAACATACATTATTTCTTCATTTGTTTTCACACAATATGCAGTAGTATCAACCTACAACCAAAAACACTCTGGAACAATCCCAACATAAATAAATCAGAACTCAAACGCAGCATGCATATTCAATATGTTTGTCTCAACATTGAGCAGAAACAAACCTCATTGAACCCCACGTATTACTGATTGCATACATACAGTCTCAACAAACCAATCCAGATAATTTATTATTACAACGCAATGTAAGACCATTGAACTTCACTTACTTGGAATGGGAATCGATAAAGGCTTGTTATTTTTGTATAATTTATGGGTATTGTGTTTGTGTTTTGGGTTTTTATTTATGTTTACAACATTGAAGTGTCAGTTAACTGGGATACTTGCTAATTTTAGCTCGAGCCAAGCGTGAAACATTTCGTTTGCAAGGACCTTTCGAAATTAGTCTAGAACATATTTTGATTCGATTCATTCGCTTTCTATTTTGCATGACAAAACGTGTTATACTAACGGAGACAGCAAAAACTCGTTCTAAATAAAGAAGAGATCAAAGGTGGATATAGAAAGTTTTTATTTTTGTAGTAGACGGAGTATCAAGAAGAACAGAAGGGGAAAAAATATAAAAAAACTGTTGACTTTTCAACTTATTTTCTTTGAGACAAATGTCACTTCTGATATTATTCACAAGGATTCCAAAAAATAAATGAAGTTTGTTAAAAAAAGTTGAAATCTTAACCTAATCTTCGTGTTTCATAGTGTTGCAAATTTGCAACAACAGATTTCTCATGATCAGGTGCCATCAGGAGGAGTTAGGAAATTGGGGAAAGTTGTCATTATTGTCACTATAGCGACACAAATAGAGTGTTTACTTGATATTTCTGTGAACATTTGCAATCTAACGTGAAAATAAACTGCATAAGGACTATATATTTCGTAATAACAAAAAAGATGATGATGATACTGAATAAAGATGATGTTGACAATATAAAATAAGATTCTTCCTTGACATTTGTTAGATTTAGAAATTCTCTACAATTATTTCAAATATTTTTTCACAGATGAATTACTAGAACACATTACAGAGCAAACGAATTTATTCAGTACTCAAAAAAAACTAATGAACCAACAATAATTTTTACACAATACTTGATCATTTTTTTGCAGTATGATCACATATATCTGAGTTAAGTTCACTACTACTTGATTTAAGCTCGCATGGGATAAAATACTAGTCAAATCGACAAAGATGCCAAGATTTCATATTGTAAAGGATACAAACGGATTATAAATGTGGAAAGAGTTGTGTTCATTTGTATCATTCCATGAATGATTCATCAAATCTTTATTCACAATTTAAAAACTACTACCTACTTCATTAGTAATAAACCAAGGAGTCAACGAGCAATTTTCATAGTGTTGCAGATTTGAATCAAACCATTTTTGCCGAAAATACCGTTAAGAGTTGATAATTTCCACAAACCTACACTATCAAAAAATCTTCAAATAAGTCGCATAGAGCTGACAGGTTGATATATCTGTCCTGGGTCTGATACCAATGTTGTTCCTGGCGTTACTTCAGCAATAAAATGTTACCGTTTTGACAGTTTAGGCATCAGAACTGACACGTGACGTATCAAAACTGACAGTTGACGTATCATAACTGACAGTTAACTTTCAAAACCGACCATTGGCGAGCAATATCACACGTCTCCTGTAACTTTTGACACGTCAGCTAGCACTCAAAGATAAATCAGCTAATGTTACCAACCTCTCAGCACTAAATGCAGCCTTTCTGTCAAATATTACCTTTTTTCGACATAATCTGTTACAATTATTATTTCGAGTCGTTATTGTATTTTTTTTTTCGAGTCGTTATTGTGTACAGCCACAAAGTGAAAGTTCTAACCGTAATGTGACTTATTCCTGTGCCTTTTTCATGATTTGGTACCAGTATAACTTTTGAAGCACTTCTGGTTCTTTGATACACCACCAGTGTTTTCTTCTTATTTACTGCAATGTTTTTTATCACCAGCAATAAGCCACTGTGCCCTTTCCTTACCCAACATAATCCCACTATGTGGAATTCGGATCATCCTTAAATAACAAAGTGTGCCGGCGCGCTTCAATGAATAAATAATCTCTAAGCAGGGAGTGGAAAAAGAACTAATCTCTGGATGCATTATCACGCCTCGAAGATTACCAGTTGGTTCTGAAGCCTGAAAAATCATGCCAATACGTTGCGGTCTTTATCCGAGTTTTCCGACAGATGAAAAGCACCGAACGCGGACGAAGTGAAAAACAACGTAATTTACTTCTACGACGTTTTATATCGGCTGCTTCCGCGTCTCAGTTTCGTAATGACAGTTTTTCATCAAGGAAAATGTGTCTTCTGTTCAAAATATCTTACTTTGTTACTTGGTATTGTCGTTCATTTATATAAATGGTTAGACAAGAAACTTCCCACTAATCATTGTGTGAATGTGTGTAATTTTTCTCCAATAAGTCTGGAGATCTTCAAGTATTATAAAAATAGATTCTGTATTCTGTTTCTTTGAGGTCAGTATATGAAAAAGCAATTGAAAATACACGCTTTTTGGGGCCTCTGAAGTTAGTATGTTTTTGCATGCTGTGTTGAAGTTGAGAGAATATTCAGGAATGAAGTCAATGGAACTCTCTAAAAATCAATTGATACATTGAAAAAAGTCGCTCATGTACAAGAAAATATAGAGGAAAATATAAAAAATACTTTCGTTTTGCACATAACCTCAAATGTTCTGCTTCAGAACAAATTTTACATTTGCGAAAGTAATATCTCTTGAGTACGTATAAATGACTAGAGTCGTATTTGTCAACAATAGCCAACCTACTTGACGCGGCACGATGCTTTACCAATACGTTGAGTATCTTTTTCGACATCATTGAAATTCAATAACATACGAATAAATTTCGATCATGATCTTAGGGTTTCTGGATATCATAAGTAAATACATTGTTGGTATCTATTCGAAGAGGAGTTTTAATTCTTATTTTCACGAAGTTATAGAGTCTCTTACTTATATCTGTTCATCGTATTGGTGAGTTTTAATTGGTTAATATTATTAATTTGAGTTGTTTTAGTAGAGTTAGGCTATATTTACTAACATAATCATAATATCGAATTTCTGTAGAAGCCGTTATGCAAAGTTTTAATATTCGGTCACACTCATATTTCAATATCCTACGACACATAATGAAAAGTCTAGAAGATAGAATCCAGTATTATCCGCACCGTTCACCGTTAGTATCTCAATGTTAGATATGTCTGATGTTCTTTCTTTCATACATGTTTAGAGATGCATAACTTGTTACGTTTCTGCGGTTCAAAAATAAGTTGATACGTATAGTAGGTTTCACGGTATATGGTATTGGCTAAACGATTACTATAATAAAACCAATTTGACCCGTAAGTATTACACTACACAATGGGATTAAACCAGGTAGTTTATTGCAGTTGATAAGCCAATACCATTGAGAGTGACACATACTATACACTTATCATTATCAAAGTATGACCTTTCGACTTCTAAATAATTCGAGTAAACAAATCATAACATAAACTATTCCATAGTTCTTCTATCTGAGCTACTAATTTTTGAAAAAAGTGGAATGTTTGGAACGTTCTTGACAACTTTGGGTCCAATGATAGTATTGATTGGAATTCTGAAATGTTCTTCAGAATCCAAACAAAATTTCAGAGCAGGTTTAGAAAAAGAAACTTCCCCTATTATTACATTCAGAGCTGGAAAACGTATATTGTCAATTCAGTTTGTAGCGGTTGGTATCGATCAACATATGTCTTATTCGCAATACAAAAAAGTTTTTATCGAGTGTTATATCATTTAATGCATAATTCAAAGCACAATGTTTGCTATTCACATGGCAAACATTATTCATTGTCTCAATGAAAGGAAATCTAGCAAGTAGATACGATACCTAGAAAAAACAAAACATCTAGCTACGTCGACATTCATCTACTGTATTTATGCCACCAAAAAATGAACGGTAATCAAACTTAAATTTATTCCATTCAGCCAGATTAGTAATCTTACTGAATCAAAAGTGTTACTAACAAAATCTTGTTTTTATAACAGGTCAGTGGTATGGTTCCAGAATACTATTCCGTTTAAATTGAAAGGAGTATATTTTTAGTAGGGTTTAG
The DNA here is from genome assembly GCA_015342065.1 of Leptinotarsa undecemlineata. NCBI lineage: Eukaryota > Metazoa > Arthropoda > Insecta > Coleoptera > Chrysomelidae > Leptinotarsa > Leptinotarsa undecemlineata. Next base: position 9,916 of record WOGP01000579.1, on the reverse strand, counting down.
TTATTGGTAAAGATAGGTTTAGGAAGTTGAAATTTTACGTTACGACATGCTCCCGAAAAGAGGAAGAAAGAAAACATTGTGAGTATATAACTGGGTGATCAAAATCCGTTATTACGTATTCAAATAACAATAATGATCTCGCAAAGTATCATTTGAATACGTTAATGGCTATGTGTCCATTCAATTGGAGCAAGCAGATCAACGGGTTCATATTTTTTCCTTATAGAGCTCTGGAAATAAATACTGGCAAATATAAACATGAAAAAATTGAAAACATGACATTTAGTTGTACCTCGTGGGTTTTTAGATATTAACTGAGCGATTAAAAAAATTCAAATTTTCATAAAAATTTGGTGATCTATTTTGAAAAAGTGAATCTTTTTTACTTCAAAATGAGTTTGTGTTTATTTCATGTACCTTGAATCAAAAACTAGTTTTCGTTTATACCAGCTGTAACAATTGTACACAGGGGGATAATTATTTATTCAAAAAAATAAATGGAACAAAAGAACACACATTTTGTGGTCTTTAAAAAACGTATTAAATATCTTAATATAGAGCCTTTCATAAGGCGCTTCAATATCTTAAAATTTAAATATAACCTATAGTGCTCGCCGTTGACAGTGGTGGCCTGGCCAACGTCGTTCTCAAAGAAATATGGACTGACCGCCAACCCAAAACCCATACCAAACATTGACTTTCTCGGGATGCTTTGGATCTTGGATCCCATATGGATTGGTATCGTAACAAATTCAACAATTTTGTTTGTTCATGTAGGTACCATTGATCCAGAAATGGGCCTCATCGCTGACGAGTTCTTGTGGGCGACGCGAAATATACTGCCTCGGATTCTCCTGTACACTCTCACAGACAGCGGCGAATAACCTACTTCCCGGGTTTATACCAACCTGTGTTAGGAATCACACGATAAAAGGTAAGATCTCGTTAGTCCTCAGCTCGCACAAGTTTAGACTTTTGAGACAGATTTTTTGAACAGAATTATATGCGAGACAGACATTCATACAAGATACAGTCTTCAGAGTTATTCATTAAACAAATGTTTACGAATATATGTTTATAGATATACCTAATAATCGAGAATTATATGACGAATTTTATGACGAAGTATATAGTTTCACATTTCAATATTTGTGCAATTTCATGCAGTCTGATACAAAATACTGAAACAGGATCTTTTACAAATCTGAATCTAGTGATCTAATTTCTCATGTTATGCTAGTTTTTCAATTCGCAGTCTCGTCCATATCAAATTGTTGTTTATTCAGAAACTTTCAACTTCTCACTATATTCAATCTCTTCCACCTCTCATTAGAGCTTCCTCATAAAAAGTGTTATAAAAAGTACCCGCCTTAGCAACACAGATACATAGGATGCATAATTCCACGCCTATGGATACAAAGTTCATTTCCTATTTCTACCTAGCAGCAGAATGTGCTGCGGCTAAATCTGAACATCACGTTTTTGTTAAATGACAACTTATAATTAAGTGATCATGCGAAGAGAGTGTGGTTCTTTAATATATGTGTTTGCCTGAACGTGAAAAATAACATATATTTACGACACCTTTCTTTGCTTTTTTAACATTGAATTAGGATCTGTAATATTTTATCTCGTTCTATTTATGTTGAAATTGTATATGTTTCTCGATATCACCGCGCATCCTTATCAGTAAACATTGTAATGGGAAATTTGGAACAAATTATAAGCTCAAGTGAAGGTTTTATTTATCGTATATCACTTCTCTGGAGGTTATCGCTTTGAAAGGTATTTGCTATTTGCAATTGACCCCAAAAATCGGCAATCTATATAAGAAACATCTGCTCTTTCCAGACTGATTGAATGTCAAATTTTTTGAATTACCACACACATTTGATACCATAAAAATAGTCCACTAAATGTGCGTTTGTTAGAAGACTATGAGAGCGAGAGACAGAGAGAGAATTTTCGAGTATCTTCCTAGATTTCACAAACTTTATATCGAATATTACTGGATTTTTTTCCAACACCAAACCGATATTTTAACACCTCGACACGTGTTTCGATCACCAAGTGATCATCTTCAAGAGGAAGATCCAAACTGTATATTTTTTTAATTTTCAAAATGATTATCACTGCATAAAATAGATGATATTTTTTATTGAATCCATCTGATCTGCACTCTACCACGTCATCTTACAAAATATAACAAAATAACGAAAATCAACCTGTATTTATTCGACAGTTTAAAAACAAACCGCCAATTTTTTCATTGAGTATCTTCGAAATGTTCATTTTAATCTCAATAAAGAGATTTGGCCTTCTTCAATGTGTTTCACTTATATGACGAGAACGATTTTGTAACCGCCAGCTTATTCATCGAAAAATATAAATGAATTCCTATGCAAAACATAACCTATTTACGTATATATGGAAATCTAAGGTTGACCTTTAGCGGCAAGTTTGAGGAAAACAACAAACATCATTATGTTAACGACAAACGAAATTTTGTTAATTGGTAGGAAGATCCTTCCATTAAATAGAAATTTCATGTATATTTGATAAAGCGATCATGATGATAAAATTTGAGATTTGAAAAACAGAAACAAAGTTCTTTCGCAATGTAGTTTATGATGAACGCACGTGTTCGGAAAAAATTATAACCAACATAAAAGTGAATCTGAACGAAACATTTGAAGTTCCATACAAACAATGCTCCCCCCACACCAGAACTGCAACACTCTTCTCGAGGCATCAACCAAGTTGATGATGTCAGCAGGAGATGAATCATTGAATTTTCAAAGAAAGATTAAAAATTATATTATTTTAGAGTATTTCAATCAAATATCTTCATTACCTTGACTCTGATTTGTAATGAATATATTCACATTGAATTTCTTTATCCTATATAATTCAAGTGGATTCATCTTGGCGGTTTGAACGATGACGTTACGTCCACTGTGATTCGAAATTAAACAGTTGGGGCCATTGGGGCCAAAATACGCGATAAAATATATACTTTCATACTGCATCCTTTTCCTCTTCAAGTGAAAAACGATATGGATGATTGACAACTTGCACTCAGTACATCGAAGACATATAGCAGAACTATCTGAGTCTCGAGTCGTCCCAATTTATTTAATTTCGTTTGACAGTTTACATTGTTTATATGTTTTTTACTGAAAAGATATCACTTCTTTTGTACTACACCAAAAGTTGTTTTCACACCTAATACACTACATGCATTTCACAGTGAGTAAATTTCGTATCGTTATTATAAATTTTAACCTCAAATTGGGAATGTACCTGTCTAATGTTCCGCATACAGGAAAATGTATATTGCCAGGTATCCAAGTTGAAATATGGAACATAAAATATGTTTTTTCGAATATTTAATAAAAGTACTGACTTTTTTTGAATGAAATTCACTATTAGTGCAATTCCAAATGCAAATGTTCATTGAAAAGGTAGGTAGTTCGAATCAATTCCAACAAACATACCTATTTGATTTCCTGTTTTTAGTGTTCTGTGCTCGTTAAGCTCGTTTATCATTTTCAACTGAAGCTAAAGACTGAATAATAGGTACTCGTTTTCAATTTCTATGAAATGAATACTGAATTTGAAATTATGTATTGAAATTATTGTTTCAGATTTAAGTATATTCACTTGATATTTTATTTGCCAAGAGTGATTCAACTTTCCCATTTTCGCGATTGTTGTTTTCAATATTAATCCGTGCTCTGTTTCCTTGTCATAAACTGAAAATTCCGAGAAAAATTATGCTGCATTCGCAGAATAATCTTTTAAAGATCATGAGTATTTGAATTTTCCTGAAGACAGTAAAAATATAGTTATACCAATGAAAAGTCCAACTATAGTCTTTATGACCTGTACGAATCCACAAAATTGATTACTTTTACGAAAAGTATATGGATGGCCACTATATTCTAGTAGGTTCAATAAAAACACACCTTGAAATGAAATGAATAGAAAATGTAAACGATCTCTAATATCCAGATTCTCTACTCAATATTTGAAGTATTTTTATACTAAAAAAAAGACATAACCTGATGACATACTTATACAGAATGTAACAAAACTTCCACAATTAGTGTCTGAGATACACTAGATATAATTTCCGTCAACAAAATAATTTTCGAAGTCAGCACGTTTTTCTTATCTATGTTCATAACAATCGACATATAAAACTGGATTTTCCAGTGCAAAAAAACGTTCGCTATTTTTAAGGAATTTCAGAAATATTATTAACACCTGCAGTTCCATATATGAACAAAACCTTGACTTTACGAACCGACTAGCAAGTTTCTTTCGTGAAACCCGCTGCAAATCGAGTACAATTCATTCCTTTGTCATTTCTTCAATTAATAAGAGGAAAACGTAAAGTCTGGATTAACCAACAGAAACCTCTTCAAAACAATAGAATCACGCAGCAGCGATGTTCCATTGTGGCGAATATTTGAAGACCGTCAACAAACAAGAGAAATTCCATGCGGGGCATCAAGTGGGCGTTGAACGGCCGCAGTCGGGCAAAGTCTAACAGAAAGCAACGCGGTGGCGGCATGCTCTCTCGTTTGTAAGAGATTAGTAGGCCAATGAAAATAAGCGAAATTATGTGGGTGGTTGACAACTATACGCATAAAGCTGAAAATTGGTGCAGGTCTTAAATATACTGTTATAAATAAAATATCAAAAGTCCTCACTGGTCCTGCGCGGGATAAGAAAAATTGAAGAACAAAGGCCGATTCTTTGCATTTTTCTCGTTAACGGTAAGTGTTATCGTGAAAGTAGGTGGTGTAAATGTTGATTATTATGCAACTGTCTACAAAAATTGTTTTCATAGGTACTTTTTTCATACGAATCGCCATTATTTATATTTTGCCATTTCAAAAGTTGAAGAAATCGTCTTTTACATAATATGCGCATATACAAATTTTGACCCACATATGAATTAGTGTAGCTACTTTACTTGTCGACATTTTTTTAACGTGGTATACTACTGATAAAGTAAAAGTGGAATGAATTATTGTTTATTTACAGAAAAATTGGATCTGATTGTTAACCAATTCAAATACGTTTGGTAAATGTTTTTGTATAGAGGGGTTTTAGTAGTATTAATGTTGGGGGTGGAATACATTATTTCAATCCGATTCTTAACCAATTCAAATGCGTTCAGTGAATGTTTTGTACCAGGTGTTGTAAGTGTGGTATATAGTATGATGTTAATGTTTCTGTTCTAGGAATTGTACTCTTCAGGACATATATTTCGTCATCTATTGTGACCGAGTTGGAGCAACGAAGGATTTAAAAAATGGAATAGCGCGAGAAAAAACATACTTTTATAAAGCATCATTTACTTTTAAAGATGAAAATCGATGACAAAACAGTTAAGATTTGCATTTCATAAGAAAAATATCTTGTTTTGATGATTGCTTACATTCGGTAGAGATAGCTATACAAACGGGAGTCGAAATCTAAATTCGACAATTTTTAACATTTTTATACTGATTCAAGAGGACCTACAAGTTTTCACCGCTACAATCTGACGATTGGTATTCAAATTTTTATGGAATCTTTCTTTTGTTATTTCAACAAAAAATCTCTACAGCGGCAGTAGATAAAGGGTGTTGTGTGAGCGGTTGTGAAACAGGTCAGTTTAATATCTACAATCTATTTGATTATGAGGAAATGGTTGAACCTTTAGGAATAGTTACACGTACATGCACAGTATTGTACTCGTATGTACTTGAGTAAAATTATATCTCTCGAAGTGTAAACATATATACATTTATTGATAGATTAATCCATTTTGGGTATAATTTTCCATATCTGTGACAGTTTCGGATCTAAGAGAAAGTTGTGCATGAAAACACTTTTTGATACATAATTATTACATCGGTCTACTGAAGAATACCGTTTGGGATTTTTATAGTCATTATGAAGAGTTGTCTTTTAAATTATGAAAGAATAACACAATTGTTAGATGTAAAAATTTATATTTGAATGTTTATGATTATGATCCCTGATGGATCCTTTCAGCGTTCGAATAGTCCTCTTCAAGGTCGCCCCGAATTGATGACGTATTTCGATCGATTTGACAATTCTATGTTGTTTATTGCAAAATTTCTACGGTTTGAAGTCTTACATTTACAAACAAATAGTTTTTTTCACAAGCAATGAATTGCGGCAATTTCATTCTGTTAACCTCAAATTGGAATTCTAATGTTCTGCATACTTGAATATTTAATTTCCTATATATCTGAGTTAAAAAATATATTGTTGAATATGAAGTATTATGCTTTTATAGAATAAATTAACACAGTGCCGAAGAACTTTTCATTCATAATTAATGGTCAGCTCTATGCGAATTATTGTAAATGGGTGTTGTTCCTGGCTTTAATTTAATAACAAAATGTTACTTTTTGATGTTTAAAATGTTTTTATCCATTTTGTTACGTTTTGAAAAACTTTCAACTGTCAGTTCACGCACCAGAACTGACAGTTGAGGTATCAAAACTGACAATTGACATATTTTAACTGAGACTTAACGTAGCGACGCGACGATTAAAGAACATTTTCACACGTTTGCTGTTTGTTTTGAAGATTAACCAGCTAGTGTTGCGAACCTGTCGGCGTGAAAAGCTGCGCCTTAAGTGCTACTTTTAACAAAAATTACTTTTTTCGACGTAATCCGTCACAAATGTGGAACAATATTAATGGATATGTCTATTTTGACTGGAGTAATTAGAGGCCACGCTTTTGGGATAGACGTGAGCGTGATCAGGCCCGCAATTCTCACAGCCGTCGTCGGGTACCGAGAACATGGACTTTGGACCCAGATTATTTGTCATAGCTCGAAGCGTAGACTCGGGGGGCGCCGAGACAATTACGTAAACGTTGGGTAACGCCGCCACGAATTTCATATTTTCTATTTTCGCAAGGCCGACACGAAGATGAAATGAATATTAACGGTTATCAGAAAATGAATTTTGTTTTGTTTCGTTCTGATGGCCAGACACAAAATATATAGAACTAGGTTTCTTCCAAAATCAATGGTTCTATTCTCAAGTGCAACCTGCGACCAAGTTAGTTAGTCTATGACTAAGTCAAACGAACTAATTTATAATGTTCAATCGAAATAATAGTGGTTTTCTTTTAGATCTGATCACTTGAATTTTGTGTAAATTGTGGCTTCATGATTCATCCCCACTATGATATTTAATTTTGTGATAATTCATAAGTATTAATTTGTATGGTGTGAAGGGCAGTTTTAATATAGGTATATTTAATTTGATAACCATTAATATCATGTCCGGCTTAATAGCTTTGCAATTTCAGATTTATATGTGACCAATATTTGAATAAAGTAATAGATAAAGTAAGCTATCCTTGAAATATAGACATATACCATCGCGAACTTTTCTCTAGATCTATTGATCATATCTGACAAATGGTTCGTTTGGAAAAAAATTATAAGAGTTGGCTACAATGCGTTGCTGTCACAAATAATCCGTATCCGTTTAACGATAACAAGAAAATTGAATACAAAAGCTTAGGAAAGCTAACTCAGAAAAAACCTTAATCTCGAGGGGTGCTGCACTCTTTAAATAGTGGTTAAAAAAGAGCTGCCATGGTGAGCCAAACAATGACTAAATAAAGTAGGCAGGTAATTTAGAGAAGAGTGGATCAACTGCAACCCGCAAAGGTTTATTGTGGCTTCATGAAAATAGTAACAAGTGAAAATTCTGCAAACTGATATTTGAAATTTCGAGTTGAATTTGCAAGCATTGATAATAGAATTTGAAAAATACGGTTGTTGAGGTCTGAGAAAAGAGACCGCTAATACAATAATACAGACAAAACCGTCCACTTACTCATATACTAAGGCTTATCTAAAAATAAATTTACATTAACAACATAGCACTATTTATAACGGCTTTCGAAAACAAAATATCAAGTGATCTGTTGTTCATTCAAGGCAGGAAAAATTCATTACAGGATGTAGGAATAGAATGTATTTAAATGAGGAAGGTCGCTAATTATTTTGTTAATGACTATATTATTCCAAATATAAATAAATGGATAATTTTCCAAAAATAGAAACAATACAACGCAGTATTTTTTTAAAACTGAGAAAACAATACAATCATCGAACTCCATATCTTATCGAGAAAACAAAACAATGTTTTTCAACACGCTCATCTGTCGATTCGTTTGAGTTCGTGAGTCCTTGCAAAATATGTTTACTACTTTTCATTGAGAAATAAACGACGACAAAAATCTACATTGCAGAGTATAAATAATAGCAGGCTATGCTAATAAGTGTACCAGTTCAATGATGTCTTTTGTGATCTGCTTTGACAGCTGACAATCTATTGAATTTGATTATATCTTTCCTCTTCTCAAAATCGTTCTCATATAAAATAATGAAAAAATTGGTTCACTATTATAGCGGTTCCCACAATCAAATATAGAGGTCACCTACTTCGTAACTTGTCGATAATGAAAAGATTTTTAGCTGCTAACCATCTCTTCTAGCATCGTGAAAACTATCTTTTGTAGCATCTATGAAATGAAAAAAACATGTTGATGTTCATTAGTACCCGCTGAAGTATTCCACGAAATGCCCTTGAGAGAATGTTCGTATGGGAATGAAATATTCAAGCACGTGGATAAATAATGTTCTGTTTGGTAAAATATGGAACTGACAGTAAAAGGAAATACTGCGACGCAACACACACTGTGTTTTATTGTCGAACTGGGATAGTTCCTTTGTTAATAGGCCAAATGATGCTAATAACAAACACGAATGCAATCTTATCAGCGCGAATAAACTTTGATATCTCTGGTGCATGCGAGGAGGTGCATGTTCAGTTGATATTCTATTTTTTGTGTTAGTCGGTTCCAAAATCAGAAAAAACGCCATCTTAAAAAAATGATGTTAATCGTACACTCGACTACACAACATTCATGGGGGTCGGGGAGCTTAATATATTAGTTTTATACAGTTCGTCTGATGTCTTCTACTCAATTCATACATGTAATCTGTCAACAGACAAAATGTGAAGATCGTTAACTTTGATATCGCTTGAATTTTAAATGTATCCAAAAAATTTAGAGTGTTTTCATGCAAAGTTTGAGCTTACACCTCGATTTTTTTAGAACACTCGAATATTTATAATTGACTAGTCGTTGTCCACGGCTTCGGCCGCGTAAAATTTGGTTTGTCACATTAGGTTTCGTGACAAACCATTTCAAACAAATAGTTACAATATTTTTTTACTAACCCAAAACTTCAGGTTTCCAACTTCAAAACTGACGAAATTCGATGCAATTTTTGAACTCCTATTTTTCTCCTTGGTGGTGGAATTTCCTGATTTCTTTCGTGATGCTTATTTACGCTATACAAAGAGCCTACCTGTATATTCCAAGATTCTAGATCCAGTAGCTTCTGTCGTACGTTCATATAAGAGCGGGCAACAGACAGTAATTTATATTTTTACTTTAAAAATACAGTAACTAAAAAAATATGCCAACTACACTAAGTAATGAATAGCTTCGAAAATCGAATTATATTACCTATAAAGAAATTCGCAAATCTAACACAACCTTCAACGACGTCTGCTCTTACGCGTCTGCCCGCATTCGGGACGCGTTCTCGGCGCTTATACTTCCTCCCTACCCCACACATCGTCACCCGTCGTCTTACAGAAGACGCGACGCGTAATGGCTTACTGTGTTGCGTCAAGTTAATCTTACCGTGAAAACTTTCAAACGAGTCTTCGAAATTGCTTAGTGTGAAAGATAATAATAATAATAATAGTTTATTAACCGTTTGTTGGTACATTAGGTACATATGGTAAGTCATTATAATATTATAATTTGTTACACTAAAAAATAA
>WOGP01000578.1:0-23407 GCA_015342065.1 Leptinotarsa undecemlineata | reverse complement strand
AGATTGGGTCACTATAAACACTTTCTACTATATTTCGTCCGAGCAGTCGTTTGCGAAAGTTATCAAAAATTTTTTTTCGTAGTGTAAGACCCAGTAGAATAATTTCACAAGAAATAATTTCCACGTGGAGGGTTAGATTGGGTCACTATAAATACTTTCTACTATATTTCGTCCGGGCAGACGTTTGCAAAAGTTATCAAAAAAAATTTTTTTTATGTAATTTCTTTTTCGCAGTGTAAGACCCAAACGCGTCGTAAGCAAGGAATTATTTTCACGGAAGGGTTAGATTGGGTCACTATGATAGCAACGTTATTCCACAATTCCATGCATAATGAAGCAGTTTTATATTTCAATTACTATACAAGTCGATTTTCTGCAACAAATATCAATTATGAGTTTTTATATATTCCTATACGACAATATTCATTTCGCTGATAGTACAGATACACGCCACTGGTCGTTCGGTAGAGTTCGGAAAATTTAGCAGCTGGGTCTGGCAGCCAACTTCACATAGGTTTGTCAGTGATCAAGTGTCAACTATCATTCCATTTGCTTAGATGTATGGAATTGTTCTCAGTTTCTCATTTCTCCGTCTTTTCAATTTAATAATTCGACAATGGCTGTGTTAGCTGCTGCTCAGCTCTTGGACGAGTTAATGGGACGCAATAGGAATGTAGCACCTAACGAAAAAGTGAAAGAATTGAATTGGGAAGATCCAGAAGTAAGAATTGTTTTTGTTTATACTCCCAATTTTTTTTCATTCCTAATTTTCAGTATTGCAAATACTTTCTTGCAAAGTTCTGCCCTCACGATTTATTCGTTAATACCAGAGTAGATTTAGGAGCATGTAGCAAAGTTCACGATGAAGAAGTTAGAAAATTGTTTCTGAAAGCCAAACCCACACACCACAGAAAACTCCAGTACCAAGAAGACTTCCTTCGATTCTGTGCATCTATGATGAATGACGTCGAAAGGAAAATTATCAAAGGCAAACAACGATTAGCCCTCAGTGCCTCGGAGAAGAATGAAACTCCTTCATTAACTCCGGTACAAACACAGAAAAACCAGGAACAGATTAATTTATTGAATGAAAGAATAAATGATCTCGAAGCAGAGGCTGAAAAAGCTGGAACAGATGGTAATGTAGAACAGGCTCAAGGACTCATGAAGCTTTGTGACCAACTCAAAGATGAACGAGACAATCTAAGGAAGCAAGTAGACAATGGGTGAGAATTATAATAGTTTTTCATTAGGTTTTTTTAGTATTCATGTTAGGAGATTCCTCCGTCACTGTCAGGCCATCAAACGAAGATGTGGGGCCTTTGCCATAGATTCTAATATACCGCACCAATCTTTTGTAGACTGACACATGGTGTCATGTTTGAAACATAGGCAAGTGTTTCTAATGGATACTTCTGAATCATCACCTCCAAGATATAGATCTTCGTTTTCATGTGGCCCACCCTAATTTGATGGTCATGTTCATAATTTTTATAAATCTAAAGCAAATGAACTTCAAACGTTATGTTGACAAGGGCTGAATCTTTCCTGTGTTGTTATATCCTTTCATGTAGTAATGCTTTGTCAGTACATTGATAAACCCTGGTGTTTTTGAATTTCTTTTTATTGGTAAGCATGTGAAGAATATGCAGATGTCACAACACCGTAGGTGTCGTGAATTCACGTCAGTGAAATCAGAATATTTGTTTCTTTTTGTGGAGAACTTCTAAACGTTGTCTGCTTCTCTTGGATGGAGTTGATCATAGACTGTTGACTTTCAAGGCTGGAAATGATTTTCTCAACCAGGAAGAAAACCACACCCGTTGTCAATGGAATAAAACTAGAGCCAATTATCTGCAGACCATATCCACATATTCAACCTGTGTGTCAATTATAACAATATCTAAATATAATCACCATTACTTTCACCAAGATCAAAGAGTCACTGGAGAAACTGGGCTTGAGTGGCTGTATTCAGTGTTTATCTGCTTAAAATATGAAATAGGGAAAAGGAACTAAAGGCAGAGACTTCTTACATGTGTTTATGATACAAATTTTGCAGTAATAGAACCGATACACTGAAGTAATGTGTTTTATTTAAGACCCAACAACTATATTTCAATTTAATTCACATGTAACCTCCAAGTTAGCTTCTGGATAGTGATGATTTATTTATTATCATGTGCTTAGTAATTGAATAAAAATCTGTTTCTATGTTCGTCAGTTATTTGATAAAAATTGATAATCTCTTTGTTAGAGGTATGGTTTATTTTTATTGATGAAACTATAGGACATTTCATTAGTGGTTTGAGCAAATATTTATTTGATTTTCTATATTTTTATTCTGTTAGTCATTAAAAAAATATGAAATATCAACCATTATCAGCAATGAAAGAATTGATTGAATGCTACTTTTGTTACTCAATGATTTTGTATTTGTAGCCATTTTACTGCTACAGCTGAGCTTGCAGCAGCTCAAGAAAAACAAATGGAAGTGTGTGAGGTGTGTGGTGCTTTTCTCATAGTTGGAGATGCCCAACAACGTATAGATGATCATTTGATGGGTAAGCAGCACATGGGTTTCGCTAGACTGAAGGTAGCTGTCGAAGAAGTTAATGATTCACTAAAAGCTGCAAGAGAAGAAAGGTCATTCAGTAAGGGCGGGTTGGGATCAGATGAAAAACGTGATCGTGATAGAGACAGGGAACGTGAAAGAAGAAGGGAAAGGGAGAGGATGTTGGAAAAAAGTCGTGTCGATCAAAGGTAAGAAAATGTGTTATCTTGAATTTTTAAATTATTCCTGCTATTTTAGGGAAAAGGACAAGGAGAAGGAAAGAGAACGAGAGAGGGATAGAGAAAGAAGAGAAAGAGATAGGAGATCACGGACTGCAGACAGAGGTGATAAAAGGGATAGAGAATCTCATCGAGAGAAAGAGTCTCACAAGGAAAGAGAAAAAGACAAAGATCGAAGTAGGAAAAATCGGGATTCAAGTAAGACACTATATTATAATGTATTGCATTGATTGATAGTTCTTTTATTTAGTTGCTACACTACTGCCACCCACATGGCCTCACATGTTTCACATGCCTCATCAACAAAATATGTGATAAAAAATGCACTTTTATGTAGTTTTTTTTACAAGGAAAAAATCAAGTCAAAAGAGTTATCATTTGGGTTAAATCAGCGATACCTCTTATTTGGATAATAACCTGCTCTCAATACATCGAAATTTTGTCTATTAATGACATCGTTTGACATTGTTTATTGAAAAACTTCTACTCTATCAATTTTTTCATACCACACATATAGTTGTTTTTAAAACTAATACTTTGGACATATTATATATCATGATAAGTGATTTTTATATTGTAATTATAAATTTTAACTTCAAATTGGAAATGGCTACGTCTAATGTTCCACATACTGAACTATTTATTCTCGGATATCGGAGCTTGAAAATTGAATATAAAATACTAGCGATCCGCCCCGGCTCCGCAGAGGTGCAATGCCGATACTAAATATACATATAAACATGTACGATTGCTGTTAATCATAAAGTGCTATAGGGCGAGACGCGGCCTTCGACGCGCTATTTATAGGCACGCGCCGCCGGCGTCTGCATTTTAAATCTGTAATATCTTCGAAAATATTAATTTAAATTACATGCTGTAAAGGACCATAATCTTTATTAAATGCAAAATTTATTTAAGGTACTTAATTGTATAAAGATTAATGATGTATCGCTTAAATTTGCATATCAAGAATAAAAAAGGTTATTGTGGGTTTTCCCTAAGAGATAGACATATACTATCGCGAACTTTTCTGTGGAACTTTTCAAGGTGTATAATACTGTAGTACAGTGGTGCTCAAACTTGGACTGTTGGCGATCTACCTCAATATTGTTAGACTACAATCGATCGACTCTGAGAAGCTGCAAGTATGTGTGATGGAGGATTTTTGTCTAAGTAGGGTATATCGTGGCATAGATATTTGTTTTGTCACAATATGCATTTTTTTAGTCGAGGTAAGTGTAAGTCTGCTCTAAAATGTCAATGAAAAAACTCATATTTACTCAAAATTGTGAGTTTATTGGTTCTTATGAAATAAATGAGTTGTAGTGTCTAAACTTAACTAACAAGTGACTTTTTTGTTGAAGTATGGCACTGCATGTCCTCACTATACTTTCATAAGATGGTACGTAATTACCAAGTGCTAATTGCAACCATGATGACATTCGTCAGTTAGTCAATTGCGATATTTTGACTTAATTATCTTCATTTCAAAAAATGCAGTCTCGCACAAGTAAGTTGACCCAAACATTGCCATCAGTTGAAAGGTGATTCGCATATTTATCTTCAGATATAAAACTCCAGAATTTTGTATCAGATGCTGTGGCTTTGAGATGTATATTTGATATAATCTGCACTAACTCATTTTCAATAGAGCATGAGTCCATGTTAAACTGACCTGCTATTTCAGTAGCTAATTCCTCAATGTTTTTACATGAAAAAGGATAACTCATAAATGGTGCGATATTTGCCAATTTGTTGAAATCATACAAACACATTTCGAATTGGCCCAAAATATTTGATAATTCTACCTCATAAATATCATAATTCAACTGAGGAATCCTTGCTTTCAAAGACGGAAAATATTTCAGATCCATTCTTTTCCGTTGATCTTTCATAAATTGTAATTTACTTTTGAATTTGTTTATTGCCCTAATCATCTCAATGTTTAAATGCATTGTGATGTCTGTCAGAAATGCTAAATTAGTCAGTCATTTTCCGTTTTTCAACATCTGAGTGTCATCATCCCTTTCGTCCAGAAAAGCTGTTATTTCAGGCAAAAATTCTTGAAACCTTTCTAGGAATTTTCTGCGACTCAACCACATGACGTCCGTGTGAAGAACTGAATCAGTGTGTTCAGCTGACTCACTATCTTCCAACTGCAATTTAAAGAGCCGTCGTTGCATTCACAAATGTTATGGCAATGCCCATAATCTCCTCCATGTTTAGAACTTTTGAACACAAATCTTGTTGATGTAGAAGAAAAATTAAGGGAAATCGTCATTAGCTCAACACAATGCAACGAAACCGTTTTTGTTTCAAGTCATTGCTGGAGCTCCATCAGTTGTAATGAACACTAGTTTATATATTTATATATATTTGTTGCAAAATTGAACAAAACGTCATATATATCTTCACCACGTGTCTTTTCTTTCAGAGGATTCACTGTCAAAAACTTTTCCTTAGCCAACATGTCATTGAATACTATTCGAATAAAAATATACAGCTGGGCAGTGCCTGACATATCGATGGATTCGTCGAACTGTTAAGAAAAATATGTATACTCCATGATATCATGTTTTAATTTATCTGCCATGTCTTGACTTTTGACTTCAACACGCCTTGTGATAGTTGGACGAGAAAACTGAAGTTCTCTAATAGCAGACATAATCTCTGTTTTATTTTTAAAGTCTCCAAATAAAGTCTCACCTGCTTCAATAAATGCTTCTTCACAACCGATCCATCTTCAAATGGTTTCTTGTGTTTCGCCAACATATGAGATATTATATGACGCGATCGTTACAGCTTTTGATTGTTTGGCTGGTCTTGTAACCATGCTTTGTTCTTTTTTCATACAAGTTATCAAATCACGTACTTTTTGTTTTCTTAATTCACTCTGTGACAGAAAATCCTTTTCATACTTTTTATGAACCGTTTTATGATGTCTCCCTAAGTTCCTACGCATAGGTATTGCAACTAACACATGGCATATGAGACAAATGCACTTATCCTTTACCATACAAAAAAAAAATCTTCCTCCCAATCATTATTAAAATGATACGTTTTACTTTTCTTCGCTGCACTCATTTTGTACTTTTAATTATTAAACTTTATATCGCCTTCACGTTACAACTCAGACTGACTCCTATTCCTGCAGGCGCAACATTTATATAGGCGCGAACGAAGTCTCGAACGTTCCCGCCAAACACGCCGCCCGAAGTTTCTAGAAAAATCGACGGGAATCGTCGCGGCTTTTCTGTTATTTAGGCCTAATTGTGGATCGAATACATTTTAGTAGTGTATTCATTTCATTTTGTTCTAGTGACCTATCTACTAAAACAAAATCTGTGAATATTTCTATACCGGAATTTTTTTCTCGAAATCTATTCAAAAAGCACTAGCGATCGACTAGTTGATCGCGACCAACCGTTTGAGCACCCCTGCTGTAGTACATTATTAGATCTATCTCATTGGGTTCAACCAGCGTTTGCAATGTGAACGCAAAAAATGTGTTTACTTACATCACATTAAAAACCCCTAAAATTATCAAGTTTGTCTCTATTATATTATGCATCTTATATACATATAAAATTTTCTTTTGAATCACTCTTTCTAATGAATAAACCTGCATCAAAATCCAAAGCGTAGTTTTAAAGCGACATTGTTTTGTACTATGTAGTGATGTTTTTTACAGATTGATTAATGAAATGCTGATGTAATTTATGAAATTTATTCAATGTTTACTTTCATATGAAAAATAAAAGGAATTATTCATTAAAATGTTAGGTCGTTCGGAGCACAAATTGACGTTCATTGCTTCAACTATGATCAGCAGTGTGCCCCACACATATCAAAACATTGGTAAGAGTCATAGCGCTTCATTTAGACTTCATTTTGAGTCAGAATGTCTTGAAATGCTTGGAGAAACACAAAAGGAGGCAAATATAAATCAATTTCTCCACTTAGTATTATTTTGAATTAGCCTATCCCATAAAAACAAGGAATTCAAATAATAATGTAAAAACTAAACTTTGGTTAACTCATCAGTGGGAAAGCAGCTATGAGTTCCAGCCATGGATTAGTCGAAAGGAAGTGCGAGACCTGATAATCAGCAGCTTCTAGAAAGGAGTATCAAATTTGTGGTCAATCATGAATTTACTTGGTGATCTGATGATTACAAACAGAATTATTTCAGTAAATCCGACGTCTTAAAAATTGTCGAGATTATGAAAAATTTAAAAGATACTTCAGATAAAGCACTTTTCCCAATCACCAGAACTGCAATAGTCATCTCGACGCGCGTTTCAGCAACCAAGATGGCGTCTTCAGGATTTTTTTTTATTTCGGATTTTAGTCCTGAATTATTGGAGATGAGAGTGTTCAATGAAACAAATTATATGAAAACATTGAAAAATCCATCGTGGCAGATTTTAGAATATAAAACTGTTGACGCTGATTGAAGAATTTTATACTATTTAAGAATATTTCTCCTCAAATTACAACCCTCCCTTTCCAATTTTTTTAACTTTTATAAAGTTTTAAGGTCAATTATGAATGTTTTTTATAAAATGTGTGTGTTATGTACCCAATACTCAAAGTTATATATTTTCATAAATTACTGCAATTTGATGTTTATAAATCCTTTCAAATGTATGAGATTTCTTTAAACATAGAAATATTTAATAATCTTTGATATATGAGGCTTGTAATTATGAAATATTTTCAATTTTTTAAGGTCACCATCGACACCATCACCATCACAGACATTGAATTTGACCAGTAAGACCTTCCCGTTTCAGGTAGGTGGCTTTCTAGTTTACGATTTACTTCTTTTCTTTCAGAAAGACTGCAGGTTAGTGGTTACCATCCAAAAATTCAAATTATTTTCTATTTGTTATAAGAGGAATGAAAAATAACTCTTTTGAATCAATGCTCGATATCCAAAGGAATAATTGATAATGGATCTGTGCCTCAGTATTTGTTATGTTTGAATACAAAGATAATGATCCCTTATTCAACCATAATAATGTTGTTACCTGTCTAGGTTTTTTGTTTTTATTCATGGTAACTTGAAAAATATGGAACATCTGATGAACTTGTACATTATAACAAAAAACCACACATAAATACACACTTCATACTTTTAGAACAATAAAATCCTAGGACCGACTACACTTAGTAAAAAGTCGGTGGGGTGATTTGCTGACATTCCTTTTAATGTAAGTTTGATAAATTTTCATCTCAATAAGATGTTACTTAAGGAAAGAAAGTTTTTGGCTTTCTACTACTCCATCTTGATACAAAAAAAGAGGATAAGGGAATCTTCCTCTTTTTTTTTGTATCAAAAATTAATCACTCCTAAAAATATAACCTCTTCAATACAAATGTTACTTAAGGTTCTCCATTTTTTTCTTTACAACAGATTTTTAAACACAAGACCAAAAACCAAAATTAACTCGAGAAGAGTATCTATATTATGCAATAAGTGTTTTATACAGTTTTGGTATCACACAATTAATTGCTTATTCTTAGTAAACTCACCTTCAGAACCTCATCAACAAGAAGAGTATGGTTTATGAGATAGTGTTCAAGACAAAACACAGAAAAATTACAATTTATAATATTTTATCAGAAACCATTTTTAAATCTCTCAATTAGTACCAGTCAAATAGTAAAGAGCCAAACCGTCTGCAAAATACTTGGAGTATACACTTGGATGGCAAACTTGATTTGATTCGTTACATTAAAAACAACATCATGAAACAAAAACAACAAATTTATCAGTATTTGAAAGGACGCTTTGATAAGAATGCAAAAATTTAGAAATAATACCTCCATTATGTCTAGAGAGGGAAAACAGACAAAAGTGAAAACAACCCTTAGAAAAATAGTTGAAAATCAGCACAAATTTGATACAATATTTTTTATTTTTATTGGATTACTCTATGACATTTTTCTAACCGTTTTGAACTTGCTGGACATAGTAGTAGAATAACAATAAATCATGCATATTCCCAAATATCTCTATCCACCGCACTGATCCACAGTTATGGTTGGTTATGGTAGTTTAAAGAATGAGCCTCGCATGTTAAACACTATACCTTCTTTCACAACAGATTTTTCCCAGGATCAGCATTATCATTACTTATCGTCGATCAGTTATAGTTTTATCAATTAGGATTCTTACAGTGAGAGTTGTGGATTCAAAAGAGTTACTATTTGTTTCTCATTTATAGGGGTAAACTTTTTTTATTGTTATTAATGACCAATGGCAGCAACTCATGATGAAGTTTGTTACTTATCTGCTGGATAAGTTCGGTTTTCTTCTCTTTAATTTCAGTTTTTTCTCTTGGCTATCTGGAAAAATGTATCGATGAATTCATATCAGTATTGATATAGATAAAATACTTTATTTTAGTCATAATTCTTGTTCATTGTATTATTAATTTTTATTTGATTGGTAGAATTGGAACCTCTAAAATAAAATGAGTCGATTGAAAACGCTTTTCATACACCAGAATTCTGGTAAAAGTGTTTTCAATAGATTAATTTTTATGTAGTTGCAGAAGAGAAACTGAAATACTTATTCCATTTGGAGCTTGAAAGATTAGTTTTTTATCTATACCATTTGATTATAAGCTTCTTCCTTCAGATATGAAGTTTTTGTGAGCTCTATCAAGACAATTTGGTTTTGAATAAATTTGCACAATAAAAGGTCTCGTTAGAGCTGACACAGATTTCAAAATGATTAACCGAATCTACAATTTATGATATTATTTCGTTTAGTTTCCCAACAGTTTTTTAATGGTGTGGTTTAATGGATATTACTATTATGTGTATTGAATCGGAAAAGGGAAATGGTTTGACACCATTTTGTTTTATAAGTTTTCAGCTGCGAGACAGTCGACTGAGCAAGCTGTCAGTGCCCAAACACTCACACTTATCGGTTTTTTGTACAATATCTAAAACGAGGTATTTATGTGAAAAAATTTGAGTCATATTGATTGAATATTTTCTAATATCATCACCATACCTGTGTTACTGTAGTTACTGAAAAGCGTGTCTCGTCATTAGAGTCAAGAGGTATTTATCTAATTTAGTGCTGAGTAAGTGCCTTCGAAAATTTGTTTTTGAAAACTATTTCATTTCACTTTCAAAGTCGATGTAATTTTGATTCGTTCATGATCACAATCTATTTAGTTTATATTTGGTTTCAGAAATAAAAAAGAACAGTGCTCTTGCTGAAAATTTGTTCTTTGATTTTGTCCAAGGAAATTTGTTTGAAAAATGGAATTCAAGAAGAGGTACTGCAAGGACGCTGTTCCACAAATAATGTGTCTGTATTTTGCCACATTCTTCTGACATACTAGACCATTGGCGTGTTGAGTTGGTAAAACACCACATTTACATGGTTAGAAAAAACGTACACCACTCCAAGCATACATTTGCTCCAGATTTTGTGAACATGATAGCTTATCGGATATAGTTAAAAACATCTCTGTGCATTATCACTCAAGATGTCTCAATAAAAATAATACTCCCCTATTTATTTTCTTGGCTACTTCGAATTTTCTCATCTGTAGTAGAGAAAGTTAGCTATTTTTCAGTATTCTCCTAAATATCTACAAATTTGGCGTTAGTTTTTATTTCTCATTTTTTAAATGAACCTTTCTGATTTTGTATATTGAAAAATATTTTCAGATAATCATGCATCATTTCATTTTCATTCATTTGTTTCAATATTGAGTTTTTCTTCTAATTTTGATTAATACATTTGAAAATCGTTTGTACAATCAGATGCGATATATGTAAACAAATATTTTTCAAGAGTAGTTTGTTGACAGAAACTACTTGCAATAATGCATTTCTGATTGAGTTATAATTTTTGTGATAAATTCAAAATAGAACATAGGATGGACCTGACTAGTTACAAATTTCAAAAAGTCTATTCTGTTCCATTTTTCAAATCATTCTAGATATTGATATATAAATAATTATCCAACTATTCATTATAACTATCTTCGGTGTTGGAAATATATATTGTTTTTTAACCTAAGAAATTAGATATTCAAATATCTAAAAAAATAGCAGTTCTCTGTTATGAAATTAACAAAATGATACAAACACCCATTTTGTTGCATACGGACAAAAAAGAAGAGGAACATTAATTAATGTATGTTATAGTTCAGAGGTTGCTCCTTTTAATGATTAAGAAAAAGTTAGCTGAGAGTATGAATGAAGATTCTTTATTTTTGAAGGTGTGTTATTTTGTACATTCGAATATATGCGTCCAGGTTTCCATGAACTAAAAAACTTATTTTGAACTCTGAATGGTCATTCGTGATCATTTTGTAAAAATTACTTGGTATACAGATTCCAGAATACCAGGAAATACTTGTTGTATCTGCAACAATAATTATTTCTGCTACATATTATCTGTAGGTGAAGAAAAAAAAATGTTGAATTGTTTTGAACAAGTTGTTCGACATTTTCCATTAATTAAATTAATGGAAATAGCAAATGAAGTGTGAAGACCCTAACTAGCACGATTAATACAGTCATACGCACAAGCAGTAAGAGGTCGTATGTAACAAGAAAATAATTTACATTGGAAAAACCTTTTGGATGATTCACAAAGAAAACTGGTTTGGTTTTCGAGGGTGACATTGAGTTCTACACCTTTAAAATCGAGCATCAAAGTCCACTAACAAATTCTATTTGGTCATATTTCTCAGCAGTCAGTTATTAATGTGAAGGTACATATTTATTTATATGTCTTCATAGAAATGATGAACCAATAATCAGAACATACTTGATAGTTCTTACTGGAACCTCTGGCATAAAATGAATCTATTGAAAACACTTTCCCAGAATCAGAACAAAAATTACGGTTTTTCGACGTGCGTTTCGCTAACCAAATAAGCGTCCTCGGGAGATCATTACGACTAAATTTTACTACTATATTAGTGTTTTTATATCTATCTGTTATCATTACCTAACTACACTGGTTAGTATTACCTAACTACTACCTGTTATTGATCCTATGCTAAACTACCTGTTTTTTGATATCTCTAATTTGTTATGTATATCCTCTATGTTAGGAATTATCTCCAATATTCATCTGTTTTTTATTTAGAATTATTACGTATAAGACCAAAGGGCTGTTCGAGATAGGAACCTTTGTTCGCTATTCATAAAACTTATTCTGCACTTTTCAATTTCAAAGCTTTCTAAGGCAACCAGAAACCTGTTGTCATATACCGGTCTCAACAATTTTAAACATTTCTCATTTATTCTATGGTCGTTCTCTGTGGCATGTTGAGCGACACTATATATCTCCGGTCTATAAAACCGAACATGCAAAACATGTTCCTTGTAGCGAGCTAATATAGTCCGTTTGGTTTGACCAACATATTTCTTATCATAATCCTCGTAGCTTATTCCGTAAATCCCTGACTTTTCTTTTTCAACGTCTTGTCTTTCAGACTGCCCAACACTTGTTGAATGAATTGTTGAAGGTCTGTGCAATTTTTCAAGCCGTTCATGCAATTTTTCAAGTACTATGAATTTTTAATCTTCCTCTTTTCGCCATGTTTGATGGATACCTGTTGCTTTCAGCCACCACCCTTACAAGTTTTTTCTCAATATCATTTCTTTCTTTGCTCAAGGGAAATGTGAGCAGTCTATGGACAAGAAATTGTAGTCCCGCCATTTTTTGTAGTGGGCAATGTGGGCAATATACCTGTAAGTGCTCGTATTCTTTCTATATACATCACTCTAGATTCTTATCGACATTTTGAATAACTAGTATATCAAAGAATAGTAGTTCTTAGTTATTTTCAAATTTATACGTGAATGTTATACTTGCAAATCTGTTATTGAGGCAAAATACAAAATCCTCGAAAATGGTAAATACATCATCCACGTTCGTGGAAAGTAATGCAACTCTTTCCTTGCTTCTATTTCAAATCTGCTCATGATCAGATTAGCAGTGAGAGGAGACAACGGGTTTCCCGTTGCTGTACCCTCATGTTGCTCCCAAAAAACAGTTGGAGAATTGGAAGCAATTTTGTTTCATGCAAATTTTGGTAGCCGGATGTATTCTTCGACTACTTTACCACTTATTTCATTTACATCTGAAAGATCCTTCAAATATTCAATTGATTTTGGTATGTCTACACTTGGAAATAACAAAGATACGTCAAAGAATACTAAGATCTCTCATCCGCGCAACCTTAAATCTTTGATTCTCTCGATATGGTTTCACTAAACAGATAAATATTAGAATGAAGAAAAGATAATTGAAACTTTCTATGTTTTTCACCACTTTTATTTGTAACTAACGTTACTGCAGTTTCAATTCTCTTTTCTTTATTATGATTTCCTACCACGTAGTAGCGGCTACATCCATCAATTTATAAATATTAGAGATAATCATTAACATACAGAAAACACAACAAATTAGAGGTATATAAAAATATGTAGTTTAGCATAGAATTAATAATAGGTAGTAGATAGATTACTGACCGTTGTAGGTAGGTATTACTAACAGGTGGTAGCAAGACCACTAGCATGTAAAAACACTAAGGTAGTAAAATTTACTCATAATGATCTCCTTATTTTTGTTATTATTCATTCATTTAATAGTCTATCACGGATATTTAATTTGAAATACATGTATTTTTTTTGAGTTGGCTACTTTATTTTTCATTAGTGTCAATTCTGTTAATTGATCAATGAATGAATGAATGAAAACAGCAAATGAAACTCAAAAAATGAAAATGATGATGTAAACATCAACTACATATGACAATTTTTTATAGTGTTTTTTTGGGTATATAATCTTCCACAATCTGAAAAAAGTAAATAAATAGAGAATCTGCTGAAATGTAGTAAAGGGCAAATTGAAAAGTTCACCCCGAGAAGTAACTGTGTAATATAAACTATTGGAAAGTCCAATCAGTCCGTAACTTGTCGTATTCACGTCACGAACACGTCCGATTAGGTCCAGTCTAATTTAAAAAGCATTTTCTGCAAATACTTCAAGCAGTTTCAGAAAAATTAGTTTTTTCATTGCACTACACCACACCATCACGACACCATACCACCACCACAAATCACTACATCACCTGCACCTGCATCTGCAAATAAAGAGTGTTGCACCTACATCTGCAACACTTTTTTTTGTAGACCATAGAGAAGTAGTAAAATCTTGTGATGTTGCAATATTTATATCCTTACTGCTAAAGCAAACCAATCTTTTGACTTCAGTTCCGAATATGATAATTTAAAAAACTACACCTCACGATTTGATCTCCAAAAATTTTATTTGAAAAAATATAATCACAACATGTTTGGCTAGCACAGTAGCTTTTTCAAGTGTATGAAACAGCTACAGCCAGCAAAACATATTGTGATTATATTTTTCAGTTTGTGGAGATCAAATCGTGAGGTTTAGTTTTTGAAATTACTATAGATCTTCATCAAGTAATGGCCGAACCTATCCGAATATGATAACTTTTCTCGATTTGAAAGTGGAATGTTTTTGTTCAATAGTCTGTACGTTGTTGAATATGTAACTAATATTACTACTCAAAATTGTCAAGTATTTTCGAAGGCATTTCATTTATCAAAACGAAAGTCATGTCAGGTTCCTGTCTCATGCTGTGGTCTGGATCTTTACAGTGTCACAAACAGGTGGGTCTGACTATAAGAAACTAAGAAGTCCAAGCTTCGCCAAGATCTTCTATCCAGGACATCAGAATTAAATCGAGGTGACGAATTGTGTTTTATATTTTGTAGTCATATAGGTATTCAATTTGCAAAAATATAAAAGTTATATTTTTGCTTTTGTGTAATTACATAGAAATTGTGTTAATTTTTTTTATCAGTGACATATATGTTAATAGTTAAAATATTACTCAAAGCTATGATTGTTTCATTTCTCTACCATTGTTCATCCTGTTTGGCAAATATAAAGTTTTTGGCCGGAATCACAAAACAACACCCATACAATCCTATTTTTTTTTAAATATCGCAATACGGGAAGATAAATATATTGTTCTATTTAAAAAATCTAACTTCGATATAAGTCACCCTTTTATTAGGTATATCGAAGAATCTTTTAAAAAGGCATAATTTACTGATATTCAAAATCTTTATACAAAATATTTTTTGATAACTATTATCCTTCAACTCCAATTTCTAATGGAAGCTCAATGTGACTTCTGAAGGGGATCTAGTCTAGGACTGTGTGTACATGTGTACATGTGTGTGTACAGCCCCTGGTCCAGCGAGATAAGGTCACTGCCAAATAAATCTCTAAAACAAGAAAAAGCGCAAATGAGTTTCTCCCTTCGTGGAAAATTATTCCGAGCAAAAACCTCTCTTCTGATACCAGAATTTGAGTGTTTTCCACATAAGCGAAATTTTATATCGATATTTTTTCATACATTACGTTGTGTAGCGTTCCTGTCAATGATTTTGTTTCAATTCCATTATGAATGTTTGGAACTGAAAATAACTGAAATTGTAATTCAATGTTCATATTTTTTAATAGTAGGAATTTTTCTTTCAGTGTGTACCTGTTATATATTTCAGTGCTTAATCTTTGTGAATAGTTTGCATTGGAGGTAATTTAAATTCAATAATATAGTCCTTGCTTTCTTCTGTAATTTCCTAATTTTTTTTTATTTGATGATGGGAAAGTAGAATTCCTAAATTTTCTTTCTCAAATATGGAAATTCGTGACCACCTGTCCAATGAACTTCTCCTGTTACTAATTTTTCCGTGAAGTATTTGTGTCATTACAGATATCCATATTAAATTGAGTGGTAAGATATTTATAACAATTGAAAGACAAGTGATTGGAATTTATTTTATTATATTTCTAAGTATGAGTTGTACATTTTACTTTTATCTATTTACTATTGACAATAGAAACCAAGATAACGTTCTGCTATGAAGACAGAAAAAGGCACAGGTAGAAGAAACAATTTCAATATATTTCTTAATAATAATAAATAAATAAGTACCCAAAACTCTAGTAAAATTCAATGAGAGTAGGATATAGTTTCAAATGCTATTTGAAATATATTTGAATCTAAAAATGGTCATTGAATTTTTCAATGAATTTTGAGAATAATCAACAATATTCACCTAAAAATATTGAATATGAACTATTCTAAAGAGAGACTAAAATATCACAGACACCTAAACGAATGGACTGTTAACAGGAAATAATTTCGTAATTCAAAAAGAAATTAAGAAATGGTAATATTGAAGTGAATGTTGAATTAGATAATTATCTGTGAATGTTATTTAATTCGAATAGATCAATTTAACATCGTTTTTCAATATTATATGAATAAGAATCCAAACACTACCAGATGTTACATATATTTTACTTAAATGAAGATAATTGTCATTAATTTATTGAACCTATATACCTATTAATTTGACTTGAGACACTTGTTAGTACTTCTATCAGAAAAAGCATATGGAAGGCGAAGTTGAGATTGTCTATTTAGAATTGTTTCCCTTTATTATTATTCTTTTAACTTGTGTATTCTAGTTTCGAACAATCAGTTTAAATCGAGAACCCTGTAAATTCCAGATTAGTTCTAAGGGAACGATTCCTTTCGAATATAATTTATGGGGACATTTTTGAAATACACATGAATTAAAAGGTGAAAATAATAATTTCAACGTCAATGAACTCATTGAAAAATACTAAGATTATATTATAAAAAAAAGTAGTTAGTCCTAACCCGAGATATCATTGAAGGATCATTTTTGAGAGTAATTTACTCTACTTTTACTCTATCTAATAGTATACTTTAAAATCTAATTCAATATTTGATTTTTTCTTTATAACCTATACCATAACATAAATAACATGTGCTTCGATATGAGGTGTTTTAGTTCTGTTGACTTTCAAACCTTTTAATTATTATTGGAGATTGATAAAGAAGCAGAACTTTAATTAAACTTTTCTATATTTTACAAATGAAGGAAAACGTTTATGAAAATTAAATTTTTTAAAAATATATTGTGTAAACTTTTACAAAGATATTTTCTATTTTATTATTTATGATGAAACATTGCTGACAAGTAAAAAAATGAGTTATATCCAAGTATGTCATAATATTAAATGGTCATAATCACGCATTATCACTAATGTTTTAACCTTGTCTAAACAAATAACATTGTTTCAAAATGAATAATTGTGTTTTTAAAGAAATTGATTTTTTGTTGTTTTCAGTGGATTTTTAATTTCCTTTATTCACTTATTTGTTATTTGATATTATAAAGCCTTCAAAAGTTTTACTCAATGTAATAATTATTATATTGTGAACTTTAAAAGTAGATGAGGACATGTAATTCAAAAAGTAACTGAGGTGAAGGGTTTTTTGAAATTTTTTCGGAACTTGGGAAGTCATTTTAATTTCTATTGAAAATATGAATTAAATATACCCCATTTGTTCATTAAGCATGTGTTTTTATTTCAAGTGGAGTTATTTTGGTCTCAAAAGAAATTAACCGGCCGAATTAATCCCTATTTGAGATTTTCAAAGAATGGTTTTATTGAATACTCTTTCATATTGAAAGGTACGGTGTGCTCACCACTTGATTTCTTCTGTGATAACTGAAAAAAGTTTATAATAAGCAACTTATTCAACTACTACAGAAAATGCACTTAGTTATTATTTTTTCTCTGGTTGCAAGATTATTCTGTGGGCTACATTGATACGAAAATATGAAAAGAAGTGTACTCCAAAACAAAAAACCAGCTTATTTATCAAAATATAATTTTTAGCCCAGCCCACTGATGCTTTTCGTAATGATTGTACCTAAAAATCCATATCAACTTGTCTGATGTTTATTCAAACAATTCTATTTATTCGAATAACATTAGGTTGATTTGAACATCATAGATAATGATATAATAATCATCATAGATAATTATCATAGATATTATCATATATCATCATCATCAATATCTAAAATATTATTCAAAACCTTGATGATGTCGATATAAGAAGGGGTCGTTTTTTATACGACAATTTGAACAACGATAAACTGGAGTATTGCTGTCTCAATTACTAAGAAATTGGTTTATCAAAAAAAATCATTTTGATTTTTTTTATACATACCTTTCAATTGCTTCTGAAGAACTATCTTTTTCTTACTAGTAATAATTTTTATTCTTTGTGAAATGGTATTAATTTGAAAGATTCAGCTACATTAAAAAGAAGAAATCAATTTATAATTGAAACTTGACTACTAATGAAGAAATGAGAAATATTAGGCAATTTATGCATATGAGGTGATCAATAGAACTAGAGAAATCAAATCACTGGTCATTTGTTACGGTGAACAAATACAATAAAATGTTAGTATAAATATCTAGGAATATACATGTATGAACAATTTTGTATCAACTAAAAATTATATAAATGTATTTCTCACAAAAACATACTTGAAATAAAATATTCAGGTCTGTAAAAGTATGCATGATATATATCTCTAGATCGCTCATTATATTCCATGTTACATCATTTTATTGCCGATATCAAGATATTTCATATTACCACAAAATTATGCAACTGGTCCATGAAGCATTTTCTAATCCGACAAATCAGTCTAGACAACCATCTCATGAATTCTATTATGCAATTCATATTTATAATTTTTCTCAGTTTGATATAAATTCAATTCTTTTAATTTGTTCAAATTAACAAATTCAATAAAGAATAGTTGACATCAACTGACATTTTCCTTATAACGGGTTTTCTAAACAGATGGTTTTTCTACATTTTTCAAATAAGTTGGTTATTTACCGAGAAAGCACAATTCTCGTGTTATTTTTTGTCTAATTCCCAATTTTTGAATTACTTTCACTTATAAAATATTGAGTTTGGGTTCACTACATTTTCATTCCCATATTTGATTTTTTCTATTTGTTGAACACATGAGTTTCATGAAATAATGAATTCAGAATTTTATAAGACTTATCCAGTTTTGTCATATGGTAATACCAGGTTAAATTTTATTAGGTTCAGGCAACACGAGTCCACCCATTGATTGAACCCAGTAGTTTTTTCGTGCTACTTATTTTAAATCTGATGTTGATGACGAAAGTTTAACGAGTGTTTGAATGGTTTATGAATACTTTTGGTATTTCGTACATTTACCTAAATTGAAATGGATGAGAGTAAGAACTGTTCTTCGATCTCTCAACTCTGGAAATTTGCTATAACCAGTCTTTCAATATAGAGTGTGCGCTGATACATAGGAAAATGCTCACCTTTTTCTGATATTTAATTCTGACAGTAAACAGTTAACCATTAATTATAGAATAATTCCTAAAATATCACACGAAAAAATTTGTATCTATTGGGATAAATCCTACATCAGAAGTTGTTATACAATTTATAAAATTCTAAATGATTTTTTTATTGTTTCTTGGTTCATAGTTGATTATCATCTCATTGTTATTTATTTAATAAACCCGCAACTTTTTGCATGTCAACCAACCAACATATGATTCCTAAAACATCACGCGAAAAAAATTGCATTTATTGAGATAAATCATCAGAAGTTGCTAAACAATTTATAAAATTCTAATTAATTTTTAAATTGTTCTTGGTCATAGTTGATTATCAACTCATTGTTATTTATTTGATAAACCTGCAATTTTTTGCATGTCAACCAACCAACATATGATGCCTAAAATATGCGAATTTTTTTTTAATTATTGAGATAAACCTTACATCAGAAGTTGCTATACAATTTATAAAATTCTAATTAATTTTAAAATTTTATCTTGGATCATAGTTAATTATCATGTCTTTCTTATTTATTTAAAAAAACAACATACGGTTCAGTTTTCAAATTCTCAAAACAATTTTGACATATTCAAAAAAAATAACCTGTTAATAATTTTCTGCTATGAAAATATATAATATACGGAACAAGGAGATGCAAACTTTAACCAGCATATCTGCTGTGATACGGTTTTGTACAGTTCAGTTTTGATATGATTTTTCTAAAATAGAAGGATTTACCCTTATAGATATTTTTCGTGGTAACGTTCAAAAGGAAAATATAAGCATATAACGAGATTTATTTGATCAAATGTTAGTATATATGAAATTTTAAATTGATGTAGTATTAAAAATTCCAATATATAACACTAAGTTGCAAAATGTATAGATTCACTACTTATATTTGCTGAAAAAATACTTCATGTGAGTGTCACCGAAAGGAAATTTGGTTGGAGGGGTTTGTTATGATAATATTGTTAAAGATGTCTCTATTACAACTTGGAACTAACTTTCAAAAATATTCAGTATCATGCGACGAAATCCGAAACTAAAAAAATATATTTCATAGTAAATTCAAGTTATGCTTTGTTTGATGAACCCATTTTTCTTCAGAACCGAGATTTTCATTAAAATATCGCTTTGAATTATTTTATTATGTGGAGGTAGTTCTTATGAACTATCAGAGCCCTCTACATGTTAAAATTATGTTACATGTCAAAAAATACCTGAATATTTTTTCTGCGCTCTCTATCATACGGTTTGAAAGTCAACAAACTATGACAATTACTTGCATAAATACAAAACAATTGATTGGATTTTTTTTGAGAATTCACTTATTTATGACAGAGCAATAGTCTTTACTTATATTTTAGCTGAGATTTTTAGTAAATTCAATGGGATAACTTTCATTAGTAAGATATATGTTTTTATGTAATGTACTCGATACATCAATAAAATATACATTCATCTAATGATTTATCTGTTTGACATTGATATACTTTATTTTGACTATATACTTTGCTTCTCATGCATAGTTTTAAAATACAATTCACGACTACTTCGAAAACAACATGAATTTTTCTACGATTGCTTTTTGAATTCGGCATTTGTTCATACCATAGTTTTTCGATATCACCTGTATTATTTTCAATGGATTATTCCTGAATTCAGTTGAAATAATTATTGAAAATTACGATTACTTATAACTAACATTGAATACACTAAATTATATTCACAATTCCTATGGTTCAATATCCAATAGTTGTTCAACAATGTATAAAATACTAAACAGTCACTACAGATATGTAAAAATAAATATAATCCTAGGAAACATTTTTACAGATATTTACATGTACAAAAATATATCTACTTACTAACATTATCATTGTCTTTTGTGTCAACTCCATGCTGTTGGCCAACATCGTTACCATTATTTTTCGTTATGTGTGAGATATCGATTTGAATTTCCGCAACATCCGAGTTTCGTTTGTCTGTTGAAATTCGTTGACCTTTTCCTATGCTCTGCGCAAATTCTAGACTTTGAGGAATGGTTAACAGAAAGGGTGTCTCTTCTCCTACATCCATTGACGGCTGTTTTTGGAAAAGGTGTTTGGTGCTTCCATACATTTTTTGAAACAATTTTCCTTCCTGAGGAACCACCAACAGCATATTACTCTGTTCGTTATTAGTTTTCTTCGGTTTGTTGTCTTCTTTTTGCTTCTTTGGCACTGTTTCTGTGGCTGGAGAAATCGTCACAATTTCGTCCAAATTCACCTGCTTGTGATTTTTTTCCAAGCGTTCTGGTACTGTCTCTTGAATGCTATAAATATCTGATAGTGATTCGTCGATATTTTTAATATCGTCCAAATTAGTTGTCATTAAGATAGGTTGATGACTATGTAGAGTTTGACGTCTTGTTTGAGATGGTTGTTGTTCTAAAATGATTCTTGTCCCCGGAGGATTGTAAATGAAGTTAGATGGCAGTGAGAGAACCTGAAAACATGGGAATTGATAATATCAACGTTTACTGAATTGAAACGAGTGGTCAGAAAAACCATGCAGATACGATATAGGAAGATTTATGTGGATATATTTCCTCACCTTAGTTAATGGCTTCTGTTGCCTCTGGCATTCCTGGTCAAGTTGTAGAGCCAAACAGAGTTCTCGCCTTTCATCTATTTCTTGCTTTTCTGCAAATTCTCTTTCTAACTGAGCATCCATATCTTGTTCGTCTTCCAAATGTTTGTGGGATTCTTCCAAATGTTTCATTAACACCTGAAACAGGAAGGTTCAACAACTGACACATTATTTGAACTGACAGAAACTTACCGCCACAACAACGTTGACCAGTACAAATTGAGCCATCAATACGAATATGACGAAAAAAATTGGGGCTATGATAGGGGAGATACAACAATTCTTGATGCAGTCGTCACTGTGATCGCAGTTTTCGTCATCTAAAGTGTCTTTCATTATTCCATTCCAGTTATCTCCTGTTGCCACTCTAAATAATGTAAGAAAGGCCATTCCAAAATTTTCAAAATGGGCGTGCTCACCCAAACCTGAGAAAAATAAATCGATAGAAGACATTTGAATAATAAAAAAAATTAAATCACGCGTACCTTGACATTGTGTTATGTTACAATCTAACCTGCCGAAGAGCTCCACACCCAAGGCGGCAAAAATGAAAAATAGTAGGAAAAATAGAAGTCCCAAATTACCAACTTGCGGTAAAGCTTGCATCACCGTATCCAAAAGCGCACGAATTCCTTTAGCCATTTTCAGTAACTTCAGTACTCTTGCTATCCTCATGACTCGCAGCACCTGAAAATGTATGTAAAAACTTTCAATGGAGTTTGAAAATTTAAAGAGTTCTAAAACGTCTGATGAGTTTTCACTGAGTGAAATATGAAAACTGATATGAAAAGATCTTGTAGAGGACGGTGTCAAATAAGTGAGTAGAGTTATATACTAGTATTCCTCCGAATGAAACGATTAATTTTGTAGATATTGGACGAATGGTCTATCAATCCGTTAGTGAAAAAGGAAATATTAGACTTGCTTAAGGTTTGTTTGTCACATAATTACTTCCACTTGCAAAGGTCTCATAATGGGAAACCCACTTAGTCCCATTCTGGCAGAGATTTTCATGGACGAAGAGAAAAATACACAGTAACCCATTGGTATAGATATGTGGATGATATACTGGTATGTTTCATAGAAACGAACATACAATTGTCCAAGTTTTTCAATTTCATCGATTCTCTTCACCCTTTTATCGCATTCACCATTGACAGGTTAAACGACTCTATACATTTTTTGGATTTGACAATAACAAAACTTAACAACAAAAATGATTTTTCAATTCATCGTAAACTAGCACATACATATATTATCATTCATAATTCGTCCACCCACCCGTATCAGAACAAATTAGCAGCTTTCAACAGTATGATCCCCATACTGATTATGCCCTTGTCAGAGGCGAATTTCAATAAAATACTGAATATAATGAAAATATAATGAAATGAAAATTTCTTTGTTTCTTACCACTTTTGATTGTAACTAACGTTACTGCAGTTTCGTCCTATATGGACATTTTCAAACTTACACAATAAACTCTGTTTTTGGGAAAGAAAGTTTTTGGCTTTCTACTACTCCATCTTGATACAAGAAAAAAGCAAAAAAAAGTATAAGGGAATCTTCCAAAGAAAGGAAGGAAGTAATCAATTTGCAAATAAGTAACTCTATACATGGATGTGTAAATCATGCAAAGAAGTAACTTTCAG
>WOGP01000577.1:0-23412 GCA_015342065.1 Leptinotarsa undecemlineata | reverse complement strand
TGTTCTATAGAAAGATAATTATTTATGTAATTTGCAGTTTTCACTTTTACGGAATTTCAATATTTCTGCTGTGAATTAAAAGTGTTGGAAAACGCCCGAGTTTTATTTGAATTATTGGCAAGTGCACGAACCTATCCAGCTTGCCCCGTCGTGGTATTGCTGTTTTGTTACATCTTTATTGATGTATTCTTCATTTTCCAACATCAAGATTGCTCTGCTGGCGGCCAAATGGTTCAGTATTACTCATTATAACTTTGAAATTACCGCAACAACTTTAATAAAATGAGCAATTTGCCAACTTAATAATCGAAAGTATCGTAAACTTTTCGTTATTAGATGCATTACAAAACTATCCCGTAGCTCATAAAAATCCATTCAGTCCTTTCACATAGTTGTAATTTTTATAGATACTTCAATGCTGCACTGAATCTGTTAAATACTGATTGTTATTGAAATATGGCATAATTATAATAAACTTTTAGAATGGTCGAAAGCAAGTACATGGTGATGTAAGCATTGCTAGT
This sequence comes from Leptinotarsa undecemlineata, assembly GCA_015342065.1. Taxonomy (NCBI): domain Eukaryota; kingdom Metazoa; phylum Arthropoda; class Insecta; order Coleoptera; family Chrysomelidae; genus Leptinotarsa; species Leptinotarsa undecemlineata. Next base: position 22,888 of record WOGP01000577.1, on the reverse strand, counting down.
TAATTTTACGCCAATTGTTTGAATGACGAACAATCAGGATCCCAGCGATTGATATTAAAACTGAAAGAATAAGGTATTACAACTCCATTATATATAGGGTCTTCCAACAGCAGCTTCCAAACTTTGACCCGTACAAAATTCAACCGACCCAGAAAATGAAGGTAAACTACCATAGACAACGACGTGTATTTGCTGAATGGGCTCTGGATCAGTTCGCAACTGACCCTCATTTTCATCATCTTCAGCGATGAGATCCATGTGAACAAACGAAATTGTCAAATTTGGGACCATACCAATCCACATGAGATCCAAGAGGGTTGAATCAATCCCGAAAAAGTCACTGTTTGGTGTGTATGTCGGGACAGCATCATCAGTCCATATTTCTTTGTGAACGGCGTTAGCCAAGCCATCACAGTGGAAAGTCGTCCTGGTTTCATTCAGGTTAGAGCCTAGCTTCCTGACCCTTTCAACTGATATTTGTTAGAGGTCAGAGTGCCGCCCTTCACGGTGTACCCTTACCTGAATGGAGTGAGATGGATGAAAAAATTGTTCATCTTTTAACGGAGGACATAGGGGCCTCATTCGACAGAGTGTCGGGGCCTTCTATATCGGTAGGGGTCGTCTACAGCATAGCTGCCCTAACTAACGGATTTTCATGAGTTTCTGCGCAATCAAAAATTCGCTAATTCCTTGACTGAATGGACTGCCGAATGAAAGGCAGCTGCTAATCTCTGCGGATGACTTCATTCCGCATGAACCAAGGAGCATTCACAATCATCCGTATTGAATTGTTTTGCAATCTCTCCAGAATGGAGTTATTTGACGGAGCCGCTTGTTCCCAGACGCCTGAAGCATACATGATGACAGGTATGAACATCGTGTTGTAGATGGCAATTTAATTTTTGAAACTCATTTTAGATTTTCTGTTGATCAGAGGGTACATACTAGCTGTCCGGCCCTCGATCTTTGTTTTAACTGGTATAATGTGCGAGTTCCAGGTGAGCCTGCGGTCTATTAGTGTTGTGAATTAATTTCACATCTAGTATTGAAGTTGAGATTGTTTATTGTTTAATGTAGTTACCATTATTGTTGTCAGTTTTGTTTTTGATTGAAAAGGAGAAAAGTCAAATAGAATCTTATTTTGCCAAAAATAAGTAGTTTGCCCAAACATTTTGGTCCTTCGAGTTTTGTTCAGTATCTTTTCAAGTTGAAGCCGCATTTTAAGAAGGAAATTATCAACTGTTATCAAATTTGTAAAGTCCTAATAGAATGATGTCACGAAGAACTAGTAGAGCCACTGCTAGAATTCCGCCGTCAAAATATACACCAAATGAATCAGTTGAGTCATCAAAATCTACCAAGTCACGTAGCTCAACTTCAAGTGAATTGAAAATATTGAAATTAAAGAAGTTGCAGGCTGAAAATCAACTACAGAAAGAATCAGAAGATGTGCAATTGAAATTCGAACACCAAAAAAAAATTGGAACAACAAAAATTAGAACATTTAGAACGTGAAACTGAAAGAAAGCTAGCTATTGTGGAGATTCAAACGTCTATAGAATCAGAAAAATCTTCAAAAAGCATCGAAAGTGGTAGTGAGCAAAGTGAAAGTGTGGAAAGTAGCATACATTAAAAAAGCATTGATAGAAGTAGCAAAATGGATTTTCTTCAACACGCTAAGTTACCAGAGATTTCAATGGAAAATCCTCATGGCAAAGTTGTTGACTGGTTATTGGAAAATAGTTTTCCATATTCAAAGCAGTCAAACCCAGGAACCGAAAAGTTAATGAATGAACCTATCACAACACATCAGTTTATGAAAGAATTCACTTCAGCAATGACAGATGCATTTAAATCAGTAATCAAACAAAATCAAATTCACAACGAATCTTCTAAGGTATCCTGCAGGAATGTTGTGGGGAAAGAACTTTCTTATTTTTACGGCAATGTTGAGGGTTGCCCAATGTTTATTTCTCTACAACGATCCACTGAAACATGTGCTTACTCTGATGAAGAAAATTTGCTACGTTTACAAAAAACCCTGTGAAATGAAGCTTTAGACGCAGTGAAGCCACTATTTGTATCTCCAGATAATATCAATGACATACTTAAGACGTTAGAGGCTAGATTTGGACGACCTGAATTTATAATGGAATCCATGATGAACAAAGTGGAATTATTACCACCAGTGAACACTTTTTCTCCAATATCCTTCATGAAATTTGCCAATTCGGTTCTTAACCTTACTGTCACTGCAAAATCATTGAAAATAAAAACATTTATCAACAATAGCCAACTTCTTAGTGAACTCGTTCAAAAATTGCCAGAACACCTTCAGTCCTATATATATAAAACGAACGTTTCCATTGGAACAGAAAATTCATCAATGAAAAAGTGTTGCCGATTTTGCTCTAAATCTACTCATTCCATATACAAATGCGACCATTTCCTGCGTCTCGACACTGACAAGAGATGGAAATGGGTGATAGAAAAAAAGGTTTGCTTTCTTGCCTCAATTCATCTCATCGTACTTTCAAATATAAAAATCGAAGACGTTGTGGTCTGCAGAAATGTGAAAAATACCATAATCGCTTACTCCACCCGAATAATGTTGTAAATCTAAACCAATCGCATGGATACAACTTGCAAACTCAGTGAGCCGCTTCCAATATCACAGCTGAGGAGAATCCAGATTGTTTTAATAATATGAGCATTTTCTTCAGATTCAAATCGAATATAAAACCGTTTTACTTCGAATAGTTCCTATTACTGTCATCGGTTCCAAAAAGTCTATGAAAACATGCGCTTTTTAATTAAGGAAGCACGGTTACTTTGATGGACCCCAACCTTGCCGAGGAAATAGGAATGGATGGTATAAATGGTGCCTTGAAAATGTATTGGACCAATTGTACTTCCTATACAGACGACCAATCAAAACGTGTCAATTTGAAAATTCAGGGAACGTAAGAACAGTATCAGATTTGAAACTTCCTGTTCAATCTGTAGATGTCAAAAACTTAGCGACAACTTGGAATCATCTGTCACGAATTCCATTGGTCGATCTCAGAAATGCAAAACCGCTGATTCTGATTGGCCAGGACTACATCGATTCAACAATAGCCAGAGATGTTATGCAGGGGCCTCCCAATGCACCTGTTATTTAAAAATCCAAATTAGGATGGGTGGTTCATGGAAACTCATCATATTTCAGACATCGAGTCGACTCTCACTATTCTATGACATGTTATACGAAAATGATGTTTTTGAAGATGACGTTTGCTTTGGAAGAAAGAAAATATCAATTTGCCAGACAGCAGAGCTACCGCGTTGAATATATTATTCACTGTAGAGAAAAAAATGTAGAAAGATAAGCGTTTTGGAAAGCAATATTTTAAAAAGATAGAAAATTTCGTCGAAAAGGGATACGCAAAAGTTTTGACTTGCGTAGAAGCCGCCGTTACGTCTCACAAAACCTGTATTTGCCTCACTTTGCAGTAAAACATCCTAGTAAGCCACAAAAATTCAGATTCGTATTTGATGCCAGAGCCAAAATAGATGGAATCAATTTGAACGAAAATTTATTAAAAGTGATGTTTCAGAAGGAGACATCGTCATTATTGCGGATGAAAGTTTTCCCAGAAACTCATAGCTGAGAGAAAAAGTTACGCGAATTTTTCCTGGTCTCGATGGCGGAGTACGGGTAGTCGAAGTGACTACACCAACAGGAGTTTATCGTCGTCCCATCACAAAAATCATTTTGTTGAAGCCAAAGCAGTAATTTACGAGCCCCAGAGGAAGTTGTGAACTGATTTCACATATAGTATTGAAGTTGAGATTGTTTATTGTTTTATATAGTTACCATTATTGTTGTCAGTTTTGTTTTTTATTAAAAAGGGGAAAATTCAAATAGAATCTTATTTTGCTGAAAATAAGTAGTTTGCCTAAAGAATTAGAAGAAAGAAGTACTTTGCCCTCGCTTGCCACTTGATCTCCCTTCCAGAGACCCTCACTTTCCTAGCCGGAGAAGATATCGTTCTTTCCATGGTTATCACCTGAGGCAATCACAGTCAACGGTTAGTATTATTTGCCTGAATTGGATGATCTGGACATCAATAACATATGGTTTCAACAGGACGGCGCGGCGCCACACAGCTCATACCACATTGGCTATTCTGCACGAGTGATTTGAGGGCATAGTCATCTCACGTGGAAGTGATGTGATCTGGCCACCGAGGTCGTGCAGGTCGACACAGTAAGACTTTTTCTTATGGTCTTCACTTGAGTTGCAGGTCCACCACAGCGGTCCTCAAAGCCAACATAACCCATGCGATTGGTTAAATTCAACCTGAGTTATGCGCCAGAGTCATGTAAAATTGGACGATTCGAATGCGCTCTACCCAGAGAATCCATAGCTGAACTATGTTATATTCCACACACAATGGCATCAATAGGTCTTTCAAATGAATTAAAAAAATCAATGATGTCCCACACACACTTTCTTTTATTTCGTGATAGACTTTTTTAGTTGTTCTATAGTAATGAAGCGAAAAACCATTGATTTGTTTTGTTTCAGACATAAACTGAAATTAATATTACCTGTGCATTCTTCTCTCCTTAATATTCAAATACTCCCAAAATTATTTTGAATTGGGGTGGTAATTAGGGGGTCACACTTTTCGTCGATGAAAAATTGGTACTTACATCATTATCTTCATAACTGGCCTAGTATTGGTGCTGAGACCTTCCATTGAAAATGGAAATGAAGGTTTTTGCAAACAGTTCATAAAAGGCACATCGAGTTTTTCCTAAAAAATTGATTCTTTGTTACATTTTGGTGAAACTTCAACTTCTGACATTGTGAATTGTCAATTTTCAAAATCGCTCAAGTGGTTTCTCTATCACGAATAAAGTATTTGCACTGTTCATAATATCAATTTGGACTGATTTTTTGTAAAACGTCTGATTGCGTAAAAAATAAAAGACAGTTAAGTTAAAGTAAATAAAAGTTCTTGATGCTTTTTTAATTCAGTGAAAATTCTAAAGCAATTCAGAATCCATCCCAATTTTTAACCATTTGGATATCTTATTATACTTTCCGAAGTCTGTTTAATCAAGGAATTACTCCAGAATGATTCCTATGGGGTCTTTTCAGACATGCATACATTTCCATACCTATGAGCCATGTAGATATATCTGTAATAAACTTGAGAGGTTTCAGATTGAGTGCTGGACCTTTAATTAAAATCCAAGATAATTTTCTGCATTAGAGATTTCTGTGAATTCCGGTGAAGATGAACAACACTCTGGGATTAGCCCTCAAGTGAGATGAATTCAATGATGAACTATTTGTTGGACAACTAAGTATTACGGAACTCGTTACATATTTGTTTGATATAATACTTTCACAATTTGCCTAACCATAATCAGAAGAAGAAGTAATGACGATCACAGGAAGGTGCTTGTTTAGTCAAATATCATCTGGTGTAATTCGGTACCGAGTGATTTTTGGCCTTATTTGATGATCTATATAGAGGTAACCAGATGAATGAAATATAAATAGTTCAATAGGGTGAATGTTACTCTGTTTAGAATTATTATTCGTTTTTGTGACACTACTTCAAACTACGTCAGCATAAATATCGTTTGCTCAGGATTCGATTAGGTCGACGAAGATCGTTTTCGTCTGATTGGTGAAGGTTCTACTGGTGAAAAAGTTATCGAAGTGCATGAAAGATGGTACTCGGTTGGCGAGAGGTCTGGAGAGTAAGGTGGTTGAAGCAGAACTTCAAGGCACAACCCGATTACCATTTTATCTAGCAATTCGATAACTTTCTCATCGGTAGAACATTCACCAATCTGAACCAAGTCTCTTTCATCGAATCTCAAGCACAGAATTGTTATGCTGCCAGAATTAATCGACTTATTTCAATTAAATTGAATAAGTATCCACTGATTTATTAAAATTCAAAGTAGACTCATAAAAATGGACAAAACTCATATAAACTTATATAGTATTTCAGTGTCTGTCACGTGTTTGCTGGCGACACTCTCCTAGGAACAGCAAGTTTCATTGACCCTTATTCACATCCCATCCGGTATATGGATCCTATAAATTAGTATCAATGAAAAATCTTAACCTCAACTTCAATATTTGCGTTGTATTCTGCTGGCAAATAGAACTTTTCCAGTTATAAATCAAACAATAACACGTGACATTCATTAGAACTATGCCAAACAATCAGAGCTAGCGATGATAGGCGTAATCCCTTCCAACATAATTAGTGCGCGTCCGGTGGATGCAACTGAATCCAAACAAATCCGACGATCATGACTTGCGGCACATCTCAATCGTAGTTTACACCTTTCATAAATAATGTTTACATGCATCAGGCACTGGGTGGCAATCCAAAATGTGCCAAAATGAGGATTTTTCGAGAGACCCACAGTTGTATTTTATAACGATCGTATAGATAGATATTTATTCACCGCTTTACATACCTCAATATGCACTGTTTGGAACCTTTGGTGTAGTAATGAATATTACTGGAGTTTTTTCCCAACGCCAAACCGTTATTCAAATATCTCGACACGTGTTTCGATCACCAAGTAATCATCTTCAAGAGGAAGATCAAACAACGTTCTCTTGAAGAGGATCACATGGGGATCAAAACACGTGCCGAAGTGTTGAAATAACGATTTGGTGTTGGGAAAAAACTCCAGTAATATTCATATACTTTACAGAACGTTGGTATATTTGTAGCAAGTCAAAAATTATAATTGAAGTGAATTGAAATTATTTAAAATTTCAGAATTGTAACTCATAAACTTCAATACAATCAGAATATCCAATGTGGCATGAGATGTCTGGCTCGTAGCCACACAGTCCAGTTGAAACCACATGTCGTTGGTGTCCAGATCATTCAATTCAGGCCAAAATAGGTTGTATTCATCGACCTTAAATGCTCGCCGTTGACAGTGATGGTCTGGCCAACGTCGTTCTCAAAGAAATATGGACCAATAACGCATCCAGTCCAAAATCCACACAAATAAATGACTTTTTCGGAATGCATTGGACGCTCTTGGATCTCATATTAATTGATATCATCCCAAATTCCACAATGTTGTTTGTTCTCATACTCATTCATCCAGAAATGGGCTGGTATCTCAATCGCCACAAAAGAAATAACCAGGAATAGAATTTCTGGCAAAAATATAACAAATTCTTTCTATGGCATTCGTACCTTGGAGTACATTTAAGAATGCTAACCCTACGTGAAATTATAGCATCGAAACGTCTCCTTGTAAGTATCGCCACAGCTGAATAAATTACAATACGTTGTCACATTTACAGTTTCTGTAACAGAAGTACGAAATACGAAAACTTTATTAACAATTCCTGGCCTACAATCCTTAAGCGGACAATCTTGTGAGCAGTGAATTGTAACAAGAATTACATTTATTGTTTTTTCTTCGGTTCACGGAGTATGGTTGTAATAAAGCAATGCGTTTCAGATTGCATGTGTGACCACTCACCTTGAGTACCATACTCGATTGGTACTTTCTTTCCTGGTGCCCTATATTGTATCAGATTTCATAAGAATGTTATTGAAGCACATACACTATATGCAACGAAAATCTTTTGTGTGTACCACAACACAGACTGTTCAACGTTCAGATTGATCACAATATAAATACATTGTTTGTTTGAAGGTGATTGACAATGTTTCATGATAAATTTCATTAGTTCGGACTTCCATTGTCTGATTTTATATAAAACGATTTTGAATCTCATCACAAGGAAAAATATCGTCTTTTGTGAAGAATTCAAGGCATTTTGTCGAAATACTAGGGGCAATTGAAGTCACACAGCAACACCAACTAATCAGTTTTGACATGAAAAGTATTTACACCAACGTTCCAAATCATACAGAGAAAGCTATCTGAAGCCGGGACCTGGAAAATAGAATGAATTTACCTATAGAAGTAATTATGGAATTACTAGGAAACTGTTATTTTCAACTGAAGGACGAATTCTTTACACAAGATGGGGGAATGCCAATGGGATCTCCACTTCCACCAGTTATATCCAACATATATATGAAGTGGTTCGAAACGCTGGACATTTAAGAAGCCCAAAAGGAACCTCGTGTCTGGTTGAGATACGTTGATGACACCTTCAGCATATGGAACCATGGGAATCAACAGCGTAAGACCTTCCATCACTTTCACAATGGAGAAGGAAGTCCACAACGAATTGCCATTCTTAGAGGTGTTAGTGAAGAGAACCAATACTGAGTGGGAAATATCTGTATACCCGAAAACCCACTCACACGGGACAGAATCTGGACCACGAATTCAACCACCATCAATCGACTAAAAGAAGAATCATTAAGACTATATTAGATCGTGCTTTCAGGCTCTGTAATACGAAGAAAGGCATTAAGAAGGAACTAGACATCATCAAAAATGATCTTTAATGGAATGGCTACTCCAGAGCGATGGTGGCACAGACTTTGGCTGAAAGACAGCAGGAGCCTCGCGTGAAAGAGACGCCGTCACAACCAATGCTTGCAGTTTTCTACATCAGAGATCATCAGGAAGAATAAGAAGAATTGGGTCCAAGTACAACATCAGAACCTGCTTCAAATCCGGAAACATTATCCGTAGCAGCGTTAAGAAAATCAGGCCGCCAAACGCAGACTGCGATTCCAAGAATTACATTTACCGGAAACACTGTGAGTGCGGCAAATCCTATATCGGTGAAACTAAAAGGTCATTGAATGTTCGCATTGCCGAGCACAAGAAACACACACAGTGACGGGAAACCAGTAAATCAGGAATAGCAGAGCATGTTTGGGACCCATTAACGTTACATCGAGTGGTCCCAAGCTGAGATCATACACAGGGAGAAACATTGGTTTAAGAGGAAATTCAACGAAGCCGCATACATGTTGTAGAACAATATATTCAGCTAAGCTAGCGTAGACATATGCAACATATGGAAACCCATAATCAAGCGAGAAATGGCCAACTTCCGCCAAACGGTCATCTCCCACTAACCGGTGAAGCGGAAAAAGGAAAGCGGAGATAAGTGAAAGTAATCGAATGACCCATAAATAGTCATCTCCCTCAGGAATCAGTCCAGTCATCACCCTAAGACGATTGTTGATACTAACTATCGAAACGTCGTGAAATAACTTGGTTGGGAATCTCTTAACTTTTTATTTTTCATTTTTGTTTAATTGCTCTATTTTTACTTGTATTTTATTTCACTCTTATTCTTTTTTTTATAAATTCATTATTTGTTACAATCCTGCTAGTTATCATATTTTCCACAACGTCGTAAAAACCAGAGAAATATTTAATAAATATCAGGGGCCCGATTTTCGAATTTGCGGGAACTGACTTCTGAAAAAAACGACGAAACATTTTTCGAAAGATTTCAGTAGGTATGTTTTCCATATTATTTGGCATTACAAATAATTCCCATTCTGTTGCAAATTCTGATGCTAAAATAATAAACGCTTCTGTTCAGATGCATGCAGAGTATTGATGAAATTCAAGAAGTGTCTATTTGTTTCCGTGAAGGATTTGGCCCACGAGGCTTGATTGTGAAACTGTTTTATTTTTTGGCGTGATCTAAAGTGTTTGAAGTTTTCAACGGCTCACTCGTTTCTTTGAGTTATGAAGATTCATCGAGATGGTGTGATCGACCCAAATTTCTGGTTATTTGATTATCGTTGTGCAGTTTCCTACATCCCATTCCTTTCTTTGAACCAAAATGCACAGAAATAATATGATGTAAACAATGAGATCCCTTCCTACATGATTCGTGTAAATGTAAACATTGGAGGGATTGAATGTGTTTGAAATGTTTGATATATTTAAATGCGTTTTGTTGAAATCAGAACAAGAAGGTAGAGTTTACAGTTCATTTGATAATTTTTGTTCGTATATGAATTGTTCATATACGAATTGTCTATCTATTCTTCAGCGACATTGGTAGACGTCCAGCCACCGTGTCTCTTCAAATTTGTGATTTTTTCACCATTTTTAGCAAATAATGTGCATTGCAGTTTGATGGACGCAATGTCCTGTGCAATTCTAAGGATTGCATGAATTTGAAAGTCCTGCGATTTTCAATCCGAGATTCCCGAATCTGTGGTTATCAACAGGTTGAATTGAAAATGTTCTTTTTCTGTAATTCACGAGTAATCAGTTATGTGGAGTATGGAATGGCCGTGATGATAAATATTGTCTATACAACAGCGGGTTTTCTTGCCCGATTACAACAAAAGTTTCCTCGATATGTCTTTTGGCATTTGGTATTTTCACACGCAACATGTCTTCCTTGTCGTTTATTAGATCAATTAACATTTTTGTTAGTTATTTTCGTCTACACACCACGACAAACCCAATAATTGTTGCTATCCGAAAATTAAGCAAGTTACGTCGAGTAAATGCTCCACAAGGTGAAGGATTTGACGTTTAAGATTTTTGCACTAAATAATTCAAAATTGCACCCTCTGTGTTAGTTATACATTTCTTCATCCATCCATTTCGAAAACGAATCATAAACATTTCCGTACCTAGACTTTGATTTTTCAGGCAATAATCGTGCGGCAGCAGCACTTGCTGCATTGGGAATTTCCTAAGTCACAGTTTCAAACTCACTATCGTTGCTGCTTCCTATAGTTTATTGCGATTTTTTTAACGACAAAACACAAGCACTGCAGGAAAATCCCTTGGGTGCTCTAAAAGCGGTGCCTGTGCGAAAGTAGTTATTCACTACAGTCCGTCGCGTATTTATGATATGTATCGCTCTTGATGAAATCAAATGTGTCAAGTCACTTGAACACCTTCCGTGAAGGTATCTATAGAAAAGAAACAAATCTCCAACCGTTCTTCGATGCTCCAGACTATCAAGGTTGCAAGTGATGTTGGTGTCTCCAGTAAGGCAGATGGCTCTTTTCTGGATGAAATCCAGTAGGTATGTTTAGAAACAAAGCTCTATACGTGTGAACAATATTCCTAAGTAGGTGTGATCTGAGCTTTATAGAGCATCAAAAGTTGCTGAGGTTTGTACAGTTTTCTTGTTCGGAATAGTATGAGCAGCAGTCTCTGCAATTCTAGCGACATGGCTGAGCCAAGGCATATTGTCCTGACATTATCATATCTGGTTCGGAGACATTCATCTTTTTGGAGAAAACCGATGCCTGGGTTTTCATGACATTGAATTGAACCTGATAACTTTCATCCTAATTCGAAATCACCTCTAGATCTTCATTGAGATATAGAACCTCCTGCAGCCGGTGAAGATTTGCTTCCGCAGCCGATGTCAAATGGAATGACGAGACACGTGTGCTGTCGTCAGCAATTTATTGGATTCTTGTTTTTTCCAATGAGTTGTTGTTATACAATGTAAAGAGGGTTGGAGATAATGTGGATCCCTGGGGAACACCAGCGTTGATGGTGAAAGTATTCGAGAGATATCTATCGACGGACATTTGCAGGTAACATTTTTTCAGCTGGAGAGCCATGCACAAAAATGATCTGACAAGCCATAGCATCGAAGTTTGGCCAGTAAACCCTCATACCTCACATGGTTAAAGGCCATAGAAATATCTAGCGCAATAGCTCGTGACTCTCCATGTTTTGCGATTACGTTATTTCAAATATGGGTGACATACGATAGAAGGTCGCTTGTTGATCTTTATTTCCGAAAGCCATATTGATGATCGCTCAAGATGTTAGAGCCTTCCAGATAGTTAAAGCTTTATCCATGATTTCTCCTAGCAAAGCGACTGGTCTATGATTATTTGGAAGATTTTTCTCACCCTCGTAGGGAATAAGCTAAACGCGAGCAATCTTCCAACAAGAAGACTGGTTGAAAAGTCTGCAAATACTGGTGCGAGTTCATTGGCGCACTTTCTAAGTACGATGACGGGCACTTTATCAGGAGTAGACGCGTTGTTGATATTGAGTTGTATAAAAATTTGCCGGATTAGACGTTGTCGAAAAGTAATTTCCGGGATTGTGTATTCAAGTGCGGGAACAGTGGGTCGTGCCTTTGCCAGAACATCGACTGTGGAGTTGGACGCAAATTGTTCAGCTAGTAGATTAGCTTCTCCTTTGGCTGTTGTTGCAATTGAACTATCCGCTTGTGTTAGTGGTGGAATTGTGAATTTTGATTGACAGGTATAGCTACCGACTCGTTGGGATTGGCAAGCAGGGTATCCTTAATTCTCTGATAGGGAGGTTCTTCGATTTTATTTATTTTGAGTTTGCAGCTGTTGCGACCATTACCATAGTTCGGTTTTTGTTCTACTGCCAGTTGGTGAGATTTTTTGAGGCGACAGCTTGCTCCCAATCTTTGTTGAACCAAGGTTTGCCGTTAGAAGTTCGTTTCGTTGAAAAAAGAATATATGCATCCATGGATGACAGAATAAGTTCCGTGACTTCAAAAGCACAAGTTGATGGATTGCGAACAAAAATCATGGACACTTTCAAGAATCAACATGTCGATTGATTTCATGTCGTTATTTTGCTGCATTCCAATTTGAAATTTGGAAACGATTCTTGTTTCATCTATCGACATGTGTACAAAGTTGGGTCAATCTCATTTCTTGGATCGAGAGATTTTGACAGAAACAGAATCTAATTGGTTTATACGCCAGTGTTTCTTTCTATGAACGAACTCTTTTCCAAACAGAACGGTTCACGCTTATGAATAGTCTTGACAACACTTGACAACAGAAATGACACTTCTCTACCGGATATATGTATGCTTGTCATATACGCGAAGCCAACTAATTCCTAACAAGATGAATACGACAAGGGACTCGCAGGACTTTCAACAACAAAACAAACTATACGGAATGGAGCTCCTAGTTGAGCATTCAGTTATAATTGACGAAGCAGTGCGAGTAGAGTATGTAATTGCTAATTAACGAAGTGTTTCTGACAAGTTTCATGATTCCACACTAATCATACTTCTCACAACAATATTTATGTCTTCCAGATTTCATAATTGTTTGTAAAAAAAAATAAGTTCAGTTTAGGTTGTTAGTCAGTTTGATATTGTTGTATGGTTAATAGAAAATACCAAAAGTTTGCGAGATGAAAGTTTATATGACAATTTCCTTATTTTGTTTGAAACAAATAAAAAGCAAACGTAGCTTTTTTTGCTTCTTGAGCAGTCTGTTATTTTTTATTTTATGAATGAATCTTTCAACTACCTACACCATAGGTTCTGGTAATTCCATATCCAGCATGTTATTGGCCGGGAAAATAGTTGTTTTCCATTAACCAGAACCTACGGTGTAGGTTGTTGAGAAAGATGGGTATGTCAAGATTTCATTTCGTAATATTAATTTTCTAGTATGTATCTCTCGTCGATACAGTGTTCAGACCCAGTTTGATCTATGTTTTACTGAATAAGTATAAGTTACATTTACTGAAATAATAATGATATTCAACAGGCACACAAACTCACGAAAATTACACAAAAAAATCACTACAAAGTCGACTTGAATTAGGAGAATATCAAAACCCCGATTTTTTATAGTAAATGAGGTTTAATAATAATGTTAAACATATTAAATATTCACAACAAATTACACAGGCTTTTCTTGAGCTGTTGCTTCTTCTTCCCTAGAATTATAGTTTACTGCACCTCTCGGCTTATCTACGTCATTCCTTCCATCAGTATCTCCTTCCAATCCCACATCGAAATCTATTTTGTCTTCCACGGTAGCGTTGTTAGAGCTATTAGCAACGTTTTTTCTATTTAACGTCTGCAACCGCTGCAATAGGTTTCTGCACATCTATTCACATGCGTTTAGTCTTTGGGAATATAGTTTCAACACTGAATGACATGTAGCACCTTAGACGCCCATGTTGGGCGTTTCAAAGGTCTCATACCTTTTCTTGTGAGTTTGTGGTGTACAAGCGTGCTCTTCTCAACCTTCTGTGTGTATGTGAGTAACAGTTCTCTGGCGTTTTCGATTTTCTTCATTCGTTTCATCAGTACCCGTAGCAGGTCTACCTCTATTCCGAAAAAACCTAAATTTATCTTTCTCGACTAACACTTCATCTGGCTTGGGTGTTTCGTCGGATTCGTCTCATATATTCTCCAGAAGCAAGTTTTCATTGACGCTGAAAATTTGCAGTCCATAATTGACACAAATTCTAGCCCGGAACTCAAAAATTGCCGGGCTAGGCATCAGTCCTATTTCCGAAGAATCAAGCATAACCTTTGCTGCTGTCAAATGATATTGCGCGTTGTCCCATTTATCCTGCATGAGACAGAGGAACTCTAGCTCAGAACATCTCATAACACACCGAATAGGTTCTCCATCGTTCAAATCGAGATCCATTTGTAAACTCCTATGGATCATAACGGCGTATTTATCTCCCAAACCTTGTGTGTCGTAAATCTAACCTGACGTCTGCATGTTACTGATCATCAGTTTCTGGATTTTGACCTTATCAGTCCTTGGATCATGTTTGTTAACAGTGAAAAGATCTTTGGTACCTACTGTAAACTATAGGTTCAGACAAAATTTATTTATTCACGACTGCTTCTAGAAGGTTCCCGGTTCTCTCCAAGTTCCCCATTCTAGAAACAACATAGGAAAGTTGATGATTATTAAGTAGACGAAAGTAATCTAACGGTTGTCAAAGTCTTCCTTGATGAGATCGAGTACCTTTTTCATAATTTTTTATGATTTCTTGGTAGATTTTTCGCGTAGAGCCAGTTTTTCTTTTTCCTACCGAATTGAAACGACTATGGCCAGTATCTTGATATAATCAGGTGAATCCCTCTTGAGTTTCGATAGAATCCCGTCTAGCTTTGACGCTGAATCTTGATTATTTAGATTGTACTTTATTTTTGGGGATGCTTCAATTTTTATAACTGCTTCTTCAAGTCGTCAATAACTCTTTTAGGAATTTGTTACTGAGATCCATTCAATGATTAGTTCTTGTCTGGTTTATGTTTATAGTTACAAAATGCACAAGCTTTATGTGAAAAAGACACTTTGAAACAAAGAATTTTCGTTTGAGGATTCGAATAAGTAATCACCTGAAAAAACCTGAATATCGCAGAAACCATCAAGAGTAAAAGTAGTCAGTCATAATCTCACTCAAAAAAGAGATCAAAATCGTGACTGTTCTGATTCGATAAAATGGAAAGGAACGTATCAAGGAAGTTTATTAAATACAATTACTTAATACACAGGTAATAATTCACAAGAAGTGATTATATAAATTGAAAGCAAATTGAATACCAGTGAAGGCTTAAGAGAAGCGAAATAAAAATTTCAGGATTATCTGACCGCCTTGTAAATATATGAGTGATCTTGGCTCGAAAAATCTAAGAAATATGCAACTTCCCGCGATTCTGACCTTGACGCTTATTATTGAAAAATCACCGACACATTAATATTACCTGTGTCTCAATAACGAACCCCAATCGGTATTGGTTAATTGATATTTCGTAACGTGCGGTTTATTTCAGCCACGAAATTGCATCAGATCGTTTTATTCAATTCCGACTAATTATATATGACGCTAATTAAGTTGAAGACTTCCTGAATTCGATCGCTATATACACGTAGTTACAGCTTAACAAATATACCTGTGACTCTGAATTTCGTTCACTGGGTCCTATTGCCCGTTGAAATTCGTCTTCACAGATGCGTCGGACTCTCTCAAGTGATGTTTTCATTAGTCTTCTTTTTGTCGTTGGTGGTGGTTGAAGCTTTTATTCAGATGATTCTGTTAGCCTCAGGAGCCCAGAAAGTCTTCAGCAACACAGGAGATGTATCGGATTCCTTTTAATTGTGAAGCATTCTCCATTGGTACCACGAAAAGGAATGTGGGGAGTACCTGACTGAGAAGACACTCACGTTGAAGCTTCTAGAAAGACCTGAGTGGCAATATGCAAAACTATATAGGAAGGCGATGAATGCAGAAATATATGACCAATTCCAACTGAAATTAAGAGGAAGGTGAGATGAATAAATTTTGCCTATCTGCACAAAGCTACATACGTATTAGGCCAATTATTGCATCCAATAGGGATGAGCCAAATTACACCTCATCTATTTCCTCATTGCTTGCAGCTGTAGACGAAACGTCGAGCATAAATAGTTGCAGACCTCAAACCTGGAAATAGCTTGGACACATATGAATTATCGTTTGTGAAGGATGAATATAATAGTTGGATCAGTATGTGAGTAAGAATGAAAGTACACGTTTTTTATTGGAAATCTGTGTGGAGCAATGTATTTTTCAAAGTATATCAATCAACTCCAATTATCGATCATGACTTCAAAGTTACAATTATTTTGATGTGTTTTTAGGACCGTGATGACCTTTGTTAAGTAGAAATGAGTTGGTTAGTTTGTTTTCACCAACCAACATCCCATTGCGTCCGTTGTTAATCAATACGGACAAATTCTATGTGAATGAAAAAAAGGGACTTCCAGCTAGGTATGAATATTTATAGATAATAACTACTGAGGATTCTTCCAACAGGGACTTCCAAACTTTCACAATTGATAACGACCGTCTTGTTGAAGTTACATCTATCAAATCGGTTGTTAATAATTCAGTCTATTTTGCCAAATCACCATGGATAATATAGAATTCAACAACAGGTGTAAATGATAGAATTGTTTATTCAAAATGGGTGTTCTGTTCGGGCAACGTACCTCGCGCTTCGATCATTTTACGGTCGCCATAATCGTTCTACCGTCGCAATCTTTGAAAGTATGGAAGATAATCCAAAGCAGTCAATTTCGCATTGCGTACAAGAACTTGGCCTTTCGCAGGAACTGAAGGTAAACGACCATACATAGACAACGACGTGTGTTCGGTCCAATTTTCATCAAAAAATCATCTTTTGCGATGAGGCCCATTTCTGGATGTATGGGTACGTGAACATACCAAATTGTCGAATTTGGGACGATACCAATCCACATGAAATGCATCCAATGCATTCCAAAAAAGTCATTATTTGGTGTGGATTTTGGGCTGGCGTCGTCATCACTCCATATTTCTTTGAGAACGACGTTGGCCAGGCCTTCATTGCCAACGGCGAACTCTATGATTACCAACTTCTTTTGGCCTGAACTGGATGATCTAGACCAGGGGTTCCCAACCTTTTTGCACCTGCGTACCACTTGACTTTTTGAGAAATATTAGCGTACCACCAGACCTAACTATTTTAATGAAAGTGAAATATTTACTCTTCTGAAAGTGTTCAAAAGTTTTTTTAACTCAATTCCTGAGATAACTTCATATTTTATGGTTAGATATTTGTTTATTTATAACATGCTTATAATAAAGGAGGAATAAAAATAATAAAATGGGCTGCTAGCCCTGTTAATTATCAGACAGCTTTTGCACCATCTGTACACAAGCCAATACACTTGGACCAGGTGCTTACTTTGAGCACATATTCATCAATTATCTTAAAAATCAGTTCCGCTGTGGTATTTGATTCAAGTGGTTTGCAGAAAAAACTCTTCTATCACCTCTTCATTATAATCAAAAGGCACGAAAACAAGTAGAAGAGCCTTGTTTGTAACATCAGTGCTTTCATCAACTTGAAGTGCAAAATAAGTGCATTGGAGTTTTGTCGTTCTTCAATATTATTAGACATATCGTTAATTTGTCTTTTTATTGTATTATTTGACAGTGGTATTTTTTTAATTTCTTTGGCTGCCTTTTCTCCTAACACGGCATGTACCATATCCACAGCGGTTGGCAGTAAAAACGTCTCACCTATTGTGTGAGGTTTTTCATCTTTTGCAATTCTTAAACTAGAAAGGTATCACGTCTTTATCAAGTTAGTATTGGTATTGGCAAACTTCGTCAAACATTGGGTTTCTTTCTTAAAAAAAATTAGATTTTTTTTTTATTCAATAGGCTTACCAATCAAATCAGGGTGCTTAGTATTTTGGTGTCGCATCAGTGAAGAAGGCTTCATGGATTGGTTCTAAAGTGTTTCATAACATACCATACATTGAGGAATAGGAATGTCACTGGTTTCAGTCCCTGGCTTCACTATAAAACCGTACTGTAAGTAGCTTTCAACGTATTTACGATAGGCCGATTTAGGTTTTTTAGCACAATCCTTTGAAGTAGAAAAGGATGTCAGAAATCGTTTCATAGTTCAGTTTTCTTACACAATCCTTTTAAAGACCCCCAGGTACAAAAATAAACACCTTTTGTTTACCAATTGTGCTATCTGGGGATTCCTAGGTAAAATTCCTAAAGTGTTTTATTGTTTTATTACCTAGGAATTATAAATTCCAGGTCGTTCACTGGGTTATGGGTATTTCGTTTTTCTAGCGACCCGTGAGCTGAGTCATGTTTGCTATTAACAGCATGTTGCTCACATCACTCACGCGTACCACCTGAAACATTCCCGCGTACCACCAGTTGGAAAACCCCTGATCTAGACACCAACGATATGTGGTTTCAATAGGACGGCGCTACGTGCTAGCTCATGCTAGATTGGATATTCTGCATAAGCGATTTGATAGCATGGTCATCTCACATGAAGGTGATGTGAACTGGCCACCGTAATCGTGCGAGTTCTTGAGTTGCGGGTGTTTGCGAATAAGTCATTACCCACAGCGGTCCTCAGAGCCAACATAGCCAAATTCAGTCTGATTTATGCGGAAAATTGGATGTTTTGGATGCGCTCCATCCAGAGAAGCTGTGGTGAACATATGAACGATTATATTCCGCAATAATGACTTCAATAGGTCTTTCAAACGGAAAAACAAAATTGATGATATCTCACACACACACTTCAGTTTTGCTTAAGTTTAAAGATAGATAGCGCTCAATGAAAGTCACTATATAGGTATTTCCAAATGAAAACTCCGGTCATTTCAATACGTGTAGATATAATTTAGGACTCAGATTATATTCGTAACCGACACTTGGAAATAAAAAATAGTATCCACACAAACTCCATTAAGGAATGTAAGAGTTTGTTGAAGACATTAAATCGATATCAGTCGGTTGAAATTTCCATTAAGTGTTATCGAATTCCATTTGGTTTTGTGGTAATTGATCAATTTCTAAACCCCTAGCTATGCCCACAAATAATTAAAGATGTCATCTCGTGTACCAGAGCGTGTTACGGACTGATTCAAATTAATTCACATTCTACCTACATAACCGATCTTGCGGTTTCGATTTGTAATTTGATTACTAACGTTCGAAGTATGTCGAAAAGTATACAGTACGCGAAATGATATTATAAACTTTTTTTTCTCAAGTCAGTTCTCAAATATCACTTCGAAGGCGATAGTAGGAGTACCATTTTCTTCAAAAATAAAATTCAGTAGAATTTCGAATTGTAGATTGAATTTGTAGAAATTTCTAGTTTATTATAATCGGCTATGGTAGCCCTAGTTGGGAGCAACGAGTTACGTGTTTTCAAACAGAATGCAGTGGTTTCTTTCACTGAGTGCGAGCTCCGCCACAGCCAACTTGTCCATTTGACCTAGTCTGCAGTTTGTTTTCAGCTTTGTTCCCATGAATCTTTTGGTGGTTTCGATGTATACCTTTCCACAAGTGCACGGTATACGATAGATCCCTGCTGCTGATAGTGGGTTTCTTTTGTCTTCAGCCAACCTGAAACTTTGTTGTTTCTTCTTTGTGGATTAGAAAAAACCGGTTTGATGTTGTGTTTCCTAAGTTTTCCATTTATGTCTGGTAATCAAGAAATATTTGGTAGAAACGCACCTGATATGAATAACTGGGTTAAAGGGCACGACAGGAGTAAAGATAATCGCATTGCCGACTCATTAGCTAAGGAAGCGGCTGGACTAAGAATTTTAGGACCCAGTGGCACCTACGGCCTGGTGACTTCGACAATTGGGTAACTATTCAAGTGTCACACCCATGCTCAATCCCTGAAGAAATGGGATGGAATCAATGAATGCAATCTGGCCTGGATCACCCTGGGCGACCCTGGGAAGCTGGCGCCGAAGAAATATCCGGCGATGACCAGAAAAAATCTACGCTTAACAATAGAATTTCTGACTGGCTACTGTCGACTAAGGAAGGCGGGGATTAATGATCCGCAGATGCTGAGAACAGAAAGCTTCCCAGACCTGGGTTCGAGGACACTACTCTCGCCCCGTATTCATCGAAAGTAAGCGTCAACCGGCTTCGGCAGTGTTTGAACCGAAAACAACGATGAATATAGGGGCTCAGCTCAGCACGACGGCTACCTCCGCGCGGTCCCGCTGGCACTTGGGCGCTGTTGCTGCCTGTCCACTCACGACATAGCCGACGACTCAACAACGTGCGAGGAGCAAATGCCGTCACCCCCAAAGACTGAGACAGCAAACAAAGTCCGGAAATACAACCATAGAGAGAAGATGGATCCGCCACTCGTGCGGCGGATGTCTGATCTCGTACGCCGCAAAACAAATGGAGTGAACCGTTTAACAAATCCCCAATAGCAAGGTCGAGCTAGCATGCCGAAGCTATGAATGGCGCCGTGGACACGGCGCTCATAGTGCTGCTTCCCGGAATCAGGCGACTTCCGGCCATAAAACAAGCCTCAGTCCTGTAAGAGGCTCTACAGATAATGAGGATTTTCAAGTTGAAAAAATCATCGTAGATCCGAATTACTAGAAAGTATTAATTTTTTTTAATATTATATGTCTCTGCTCAACCTTGTTTGAGTCACGACCTAATTCTCCTCTGAGCATGCCTCCAATTGAGCGAGTCGAAGGTATTGGTTTTTTATACCATAAATCCTTGAAATGGAAAACATACATTTTTAAATTGATTATATTGCATGACAATATTCAACTTCTGTCAACCAATATAGTTAAGGAAATCATTATTTTCATTATTGCTTGGATGGATATTATTCATGATAGTAACATATTTTTTAAATTTGTTTTCTCAATTTCTAATGGAACATGCCACTGAACATACAAATCATCTGCAAAGTATGACTAAGATGAATTCTCACGTCTGTCATTCAGTCCTTGCTTAGCTTACTTTCACAAAAAAAAAACTCTTCGATAGTTCTAGTTCGTGATCTGTTTCCAGATACACTTTCAGTAGTGATATCAGTCAATAAAATCTGATCGAAGCGAGTACTCCGGACACGAATTGTTAGTTTAATATTGCGCCAGCATAAGTTTGTGTCATTATAAAATACTTGAACGTTTGCAATATGAAAAGTTATACTGGAAGAAATGCTTCGACAAATTGAATGCATCCCGGGATTGTCATTGTTGTTTCAAAAGTTTTGTCCATCTAAATGTTATGTGTTTTCGTAGCTATATATCTCAATAATGATGTTTATTATTTTCATAATTTTAGTTTTTTGCCTCTTTTCAGCTCATTTCTTAATGATGTCGTTGAGTGTTTTTGGCCAATCTTTCTCTACGAAATCAAAATGAACCAAAGCGCTGCAGAAATAGCCAAAAAAATTAAACAGTCATTTGACAATGATAATGTTGATGAACTTTTCGACGTTGACTTGCGAAATTTTGTTCCACAGATTTCACCCTCGATGACGAGCTCCGAAGTGATCGACATACAGTAATCAAGGACGATGATCTGAAAACCCTGGTGGAGACCGATCAATCACAAACGGTGCGTGGGATGGTGGAAGAACTGGGCGTTGGCTCTCATGCGGTATTTGGAAAGGCCAAAAAGCTCCTAAAGTGGGTGTCCCATGATTCGTTTTTGCGTAACCAGAAGGCTCGTTTTTTGGACATTCTCCAACGTTCAGGACAGTAGTTCACACCAATGAGCTATTCAGGCACTTCACAAAAGCAAAAACCCATCAAAAAAGATCATGGCTCGTGCATAGTAGTCAACGGCTGGTGTGATCCACTTCCATTTTGTTGAGAATGATTACGAATGACACCTTATGATGTAATGAAACGCAAGAATTTTACGATGCCTTCATTTTCAAATTGAAAACGATACATTTTCCAAGCAACTGAAACTATTATAGTATATATTATACATATATTAATATATTAATACATATACATATACATTATTATATTAATACATAAAATAAAACCATGGATTTCTGCCGGTCTTATAAACTCAATCAGAACTAGGGACTATTTGAAAAAAAAAAACTTTGGAATGAATACACTCCTGAAGCCAAAATGAAATATGAAGAATATAGAAATAAACTAAGCAACTTGATGAGAAAAACGAAACATTGATACTACATAAACAAACTGCAAGATGCTAATGGAAATTGCGAAGAGCCATGGAAAATAAATAATGATATTTCGAATACCAAGTCCCACAAAAACAATATAGAAAATACAACCATCACCAATGAAAATGGTAATTGTATAACAAATAACGAAGAAGAAGCTGATATATTTAACAAATTTTCCACTAACATAGGAATAGAAATGATCATCAATATCGAAAAAATTGATTTACCAAATACCTCTTTGAAAGAACTCACAGTGGCACCCACATTATTTCTGGAACCAACCAATGAGAACGAACTAATTTTACTCAGGGGTCATTTCTCGCTTCCACCCTAATGAACTTCTCTGTTCTGAAGAAGCTTTACCTACAATGTCTTCAAGCTTAATAATGAGATCGACTCATCACTTCTTACTATGAAACTATATTTATTCCGAGACAAAATGAGAGACAGCTTTTTGGCTAAGAATGAATAACCCAATATTTCCACAGATAATATTCATTTATACTTCAACATTTTTAAAATGAAAATGAACATTATTTTCATGCAAATAGTTATACTTATTATATCATACTTATAAAGTGGGGTTGAACTAGAACTTTTTCAAATTGTTTTCAACTCCATTTTGAATTCCTGTTCTTATTATTT